>JAPMOR010088536.1:0-15442 GCA_026543865.1 Argiope aurantia | reverse complement strand
ATGAAAGAAATGAATTTTTTTCATTATGTTTTTATGTCTGAAATGAAAGAAATGAATTTTTTTCATTATGTCTTTATGCCTGTGAACATAATAACTTAAAAATGTGTTGACCTAAGTGATTGAAATTTGGTATATGGTCTTCATACAAAATTCATAGACGCCTATCAAATTTTGAGCGAAGGTTATTCTGAGGAAGTCTGCATGTCAGGATATAAGTGAACACGAAAACTATAAAGCGAAGAGTGCTAAATGAAGTACTAAGATATAATCTCATACTCAAATTTAACATCAAAAGTGTAAACACCTATCAAATTCGGAAACGAAAATGTCAAAGCTTTAACAATATGCCAAATATAGGTTAACAAAGGTCAAAACAGTATGTCATATATAGGTTAACAAAGGTCAAAACAATATGTCAAATATAGATTAACAATGGTCAAAACAATATGTCAAATATAGGTTAACAAAGGTCAAAACAATATGTCAAAATCAAAAATGTCAAAATATACGTTAACATTAGCTCTTAACTAGGGAGATGAAATTTTAGGATTTAATTGGGGAGGTGCGGTCTGCGAGACCGCATTTCATTTATACTCAAATTAAATTTTCTAATGAACGCATTAGTAATGACAAACTGCCAATATATTTTGCAAACATTTTTATTGATGTATAGATATGTTTTAGAAATTTTTCAAAACATATTATGATTGAAAAAAGTAAATGCGTTGGAACATACATTTTCTTCTCAAATTACATGTTACAATAAATAATATTCTTGGAAAAACATATTACTTTTTCACTTTTAAAATCTTATTTAATTTTACAGTATATGAAGGTATAGAGAAGACAATATAATGTAAAATTCAACAATTATATGAAAAATAAAAAAATGACAATGGGTAAATTGGCCCCTTTTTTATTGGCTAGTGTGACTTTTATAGCACAGTTTTCGAGAGCATTTTAAACATACTAGTTAAGAACTAGTATAGAAATCAACCTATAAATTCTGTGTATATATATATATATTGGCATATTAATATATTTTATAAATTTTTCAAATATATTATCACTAGAAATATTAATTATGTTTGAACATACATATCAGAATCAGTTGAACGCGAACTTTCATCAAAACACTCTTCTGTACAATTATCCTTTTCATTAAAATCACTTTCTGCTTCATTTAAAAGTGTCTGGAGCACTGCTTCATAATAGGATCAGTAAATTGGATGATATTTCGGGGCCCAAGTTTTAACGCCATCTGCAAAACCTTGTTTATCACTGGGACACTAACAGGGAAGTGCGGTCTTAGAGACCGCGCTTAAAGAAATAACTGAATTATTTAAAGAAGTCTCCGCTGAAATAGGTTGAAAAAATGCAAATGTATTGAAGGGCACAAAACAGGAAGCTACGGGGTCAATCCATTCAACTGAGCTAAAAATAGAACAGGGGTGACCACAAATCCATTCTTAGCGGTCTCACAGACCGCATGTCCCCAGTTAAGGGTTAACCTATATTTTAAAGCTTTAACCTATAATTTCAGAAATCTGTAAACTTAATAACCTAAAACACAATGTCAAAAATATATAAAATCTGACATGTTATTTTGTATCTATTACTATCAGTAATGCTACTATCAATAATGCCACTACCAAAAATTCCAGTTTTATTTGTTAAAAATTAAAACTATATCCTAATTATATACTGTAATGTCTATCATAAATGTTACATTAAAAAAATCCCTATATGATTTAAATAATACTATTATATTAATCATCAGTTATATTTTAGAGAACCAATGAACAACCTAGAAAGTAAAGTCGAATGTTGATAAAGATATTTTTATATATTTATAAGTGACAAGTTTTCATGAGCAAGAATGTATCGTGCATTTTATTTAAATAATTTGGTCAAATACATATTTGCAATTGAACGAAAATTTAGCCAGTACAGAAATATTATCTAGTTGTATAAGAAATTATTTTGAGTTTTACTTTCATTTAAAAATGAAAAATATCTGCCCATGTTATTTACAAAAAGGAATATTAATAATATAATAATCACAAATTTTCACCTCCAATTTAAGATCCGATCACCTCCGATTTTTATTTAAATTTTCCTTTCTTGATAGATCAAATTATACCATTTAATGAGTTTTGGCGAATAATATATTTTCTTCACTTTCATGATTTGAAAAATATTATCTTTTAAAAACCATGAATTTATTGGTGAATAAAGTAGGAAAAGTTAACTGTATCAGGTAAAAATAAATTGTTATTAAGGTATTTTTTTTATTCTATCGAAAATATAGGCAGTGTATACATACATCAGAGAAGCGTATTGAAAAGTTTTGAAATGATAAAATGTGTTTAAAATATTCTTATGCGAGTGAGTTTTTGAAATCTTGGTGAATAAAAAAATGAGCATACATATAAATATCTTCTCTTTCAACTCAAGTGAAAGCTCTATTCAACTACACATTTATTTATACTTTTGAATGATAAATAAAATGCAAAATCCTTACATTACTTTTCAGCTCAAATTTTATTTTTTTCACTCCGTAACCAAGTAAAAAGCACTTTAAATTTCACATAAGCATTCATCTTCATGCATTGTGAGTGCGTGATCATTTCTTTGAAAAGACTTGCACTTATCAGTAAAAGAGAACATTCGAATTATCCGGGTTTCATGGAACAGTAACTGTCCGCTTATAGAATCTTGATTCCAAACAGCTCCATTTATTCTAGAAGTATAAAAAAGGGTAAAAATCGACTTCGAACATTCTTTCGTCTTATATATCTGAAATTCGATTAAAGAAGGGAAAAAAATATTACGGTCTTTGAACTCAAACATCAGTTTCGATAGCGTTTTTTCTCTTCAGAAATATTTGAAATAGGTCCATGAAAAATGACCTATCGAATACCGTAGTTTGTAATGGAGTAGGAAGGAATACATATCTGGATTATGTTTGAATACGGGCAAACAAATATTTGAAATAAAATTGTGCATATAAACTGAATAAGCATGTATCTTGAAGTTTATATCTTGGAAAGGAAAAGAATGATTTAAAATAACATTCACATTGTTTTATGCTCTTTCATAGTTTCGTAGCTTTTGCAATCAGTTTTATATATCTCACATTAAACTACAAGTGAAGCTGGAAATTTATTGAAAAGAAATTTTAATAAAACGTAAATTGTTTCTTCAAAAACATGAAAAAAATATTACTTCCGATATATTACTCGCTTTCCGATATGATGATCTATATAGAACAGCTCTCAGAAAAATATAAAGCACATAAGCTGAGAAAGAAAATTTTGTAAATAAATTATTCCCATTATTATACAATTTTGTTTTAATGTAATTTATCGCATAAAAATGATACGAAAAATGTCACAACTACAAAAATGTAATGAATCATTTCGTTAGCTTTTTGATCTAAAGTAACTGAAACGATATATTTTTCTTAGAAAACAAACAGTAAATATAAAGTTTTTGTAAAATGTTTCCATGGAATATATGCATATTTTATTCATTTAGCATATTTTTAATGATTAAAAAAAATATTTTATCATTCAAATACGAATGGCTTTCAGGGAATATACATGGTGAAAATTTAACAGCAACTTTTTGTTCAAGATTAAACATCAAGTTTTCAATAAGCCTCCTAAAACACATCTGCCTTACTTTATAGTCATCGGCATTTGTTTCTTTACGCTAAGAGGATGATACAGAACATGGTAAACTATTTCGATATTACTTCAAATCAAGCAACTTAAAAATTTATAAGAAAATCACAATAAATAATAAAATATAATAATAATGTAGAGATGGTACACATTGGATAAATCTTCTAGAAGATCTACCTAGAAGATTTCTAAGAGACTTTCTTTGTTCTATAGATAGATCTTATAATCAAAGAAAAAATATTAAAAAAAAGACTTTTTTGTGTCGTAACAGATATTGAAAAACTATGAAACTATTATTAAAAATTCATTAAATAATTATTAATTCAATGAGATAAAATAATATATCCCTTTTACTATGCGCTTGTTATAAATGCATGTTTTTTTAATTGAAGGGCTATTCTAAAGAGTGTCAATTGGTAAATTCTCATAATTTAATATTTAATATTATTGGGGAATGTCGATATGCTTCCATAAATAATAAAGGAAACACATCTAAAGAATAATCACATCTTTTGTATTAAATTTGAAATAACCTATTATGAAACATTCCCTGCTATGGACTGCTTTTTCAAAGGTAATAAATAGCAACACAATACCCCTCGAGTTTCAATAGTTCTTCAAAAAATTATTGAAGAAGAAAACTTTCTTTCTTATAATCGTCGTCTCGAATCTTTCCTGCAATGAAATTCTTTTGAAGTCTGCCTCCTGCCTACGTGCTTGAAATCCATCTTTTCCAACCTGAAATAATATAACTTTTAGAAATGTATTTTCCAGCTGAAAGGCTTCTCGGCTCATTGCCGGATACATATTGTCACTTGCCTCATCTCCCGCTCCAAAAGATGGCCAACACTTGGATGGTATCTGGCCAAGAGGCATTAAAACCTAGCGCTCGCATTATGGTGGAATAATTCATGCGTGCGATTCGTGACAGTCTCGCATTTCATTACATGCATTATTCATAGATTCAACTTTGCCCACACTTACCTTTTCAGTAAACATGTGTTTTGCTTCCGATAGCTTAACTTGTACACTCACCTCATGAATACGTGAATGTGTGGGCATATTGTGAAAAGAGTGAAAAGATCCGAATGAATGAAACTGCCTGGAAAAGTCATTTTATCAAAAATGTGCCCGTTTTTTCCCCCACTCCCATTTCTGTGCAGCCAACAGAAAGAGGTTTTGATTGTCGTCTTACGGGCTTCGGGGGGTCTTCCGGGTTACCTCTGAATGCAGATTTTATTCGGCCATGTGTGTTTACTGGACTGTGATTTTAGAATATGAATGGACCTTCACGGAACTGTTTATTTCAAGTAGAGGAAACTAAAAGAAATGGAATTAAATAGATGCAAATTTCCTTGAAGTAAATTTTTATTTACGTTTGACAAAACTCTCAGTTGCAAGCTTTGAGATGTAGACTGATGGCAGAGAAACTTGTATTATTGCTTATAACGAATGCTTATTAGCAATATTTGGAATTTTCTCATCATAAGGAATGAGATAATTCAGATGTTTAATATAACTTAAGTTATAAACAAACTGTAGCAAACATATTTCTTGGAAATCGTTTTATTAAATAAATCACAAGTAAACTTTATATTTAATGTCTTTCTCCAATTTCTTTGTTGATTATACATAATTTTTTTCTATTAAATGTATTGTATTAAATTTACATAGTATTTTTCTTATTTAGATGCCATTTTAATGCAATATAAATAAAATATTTGGTATTTAAAGAATATTTCATTATTGCGATGCCTTTTAAAGTTAAAACTCTAATCGTTAACTCTTAAAGTTAAACTCTTATTTAAAGTTAGTACCTCTTATTCATACATAGCATACAATGAGATAAAAAAAGTCATGGGATGCCTCCTAATAAGTGTCTGACCTCCTTTTGCCTTGCAAAATGCAGTAATTCTGCATAGCAGGGATTCAACATGTCGTTGGAATAATCACTGCAGACAACAAGCCTCTGTAGAAATACCGAGTCATGCTGCTTCTATAAACGTAAAAAAATTGTGAAAGTGTTGCCAATGCAGGATTTGTGCACGAAATTACCTTTTTATTATGTCCCATAACGGTTCGATGAGCTTCATGTCATAAGTGGCCAAAACATTTTCTGGGATCGTCCAGATTATTCTTCACCAATCACGAACAGTTGTGCCCCGGTCATAAAAATTGCATCATTGGTTGGGTACAAGGATAGCTGCAAGTGGTCTTCAATTTGTTGAAGATAATCATTTCCTTTCAATGATAGGTTCAGTTGGACAGAGGCCCCAGTCCAAGTATAAGCAACCTATATTATTATTGTCCTTTCGTGCGGTCTGCGCCACATGCGAATCCTGCCATCAGCTCTTACTACTCGAATTCGTGACTAATTTAGCCAAGCCAAGAATTGGTTTGTCTTGTATAGGTTCCTTAAAATCTTGATTTATCTCTTCAAAAATATAAATCATTCTCTTGCAACAGCAGACAGTGACTTAGAGAATGAAATTGTAACATTTTTTTAAATGCCTAGAATATATCTTACTGAAATAAGACATATACCAAAAAATAATTATTCCAAAAAGGCCAGTAAACTAATTTGGTGTTTAAATAAAAAATATGTTAGTAAAAAAATTTACTAAGATAGAGGTATAGTTACTCTAATTATTCCACTGATGATAGTTAGAATTTGGAATATATATATACATATGGGTAAATGAATGAGATAAGTAATTTGAAATTATTAACAACTATGTTGTTGTAAATAATAAGTATGTTGATTGCTGTAATATTTGGCCAAAGGAAGAAATCTCACTTTCTTTATTATTTTAGAGATACAATATTTACTGATTACTGATACAATTTTTTATGAACATTCTTAGAAGGAATTTGAAAATTTTGCAACTATTTTCTACTTAAAGAAATGCAATAGAAACAGCATTTTTGCTTACATATTTCAACTAATGCTGATAAATATTTTCTATTTAATATAAATTTAAGTCTAGAAGATGCTGAAATGAATTAAGAAAATACGGTATTTTATTAAAAAAAACAATATTGGCAATTGATATTAAATTTTTCATACCGATGTATGTTTCTTTCCTTTTTATCGTAAAATTCTTTTCTTTTTATTAAAAAAAGTTAAATAAAAAAGGGGGCTAATAATGATGGATTAAGAAATATTCTTTTAGAGCAATTATTTCTGAGCTTATTGTAAATGAAAGAATAATATTTTCTCCTAATACATTTTAGAAAATAATCTATGTTAAAGGAAGGCAATAAATAATCTGCAACAAAAGCAATATAACTTAATGTTTTAGCTGCAAATTATTTATTGCTTTCCTTTAAATTAGATTATTTGTTTATCTATGCTACAATATGTATTTACTCCAATGTTATGAGATACAGTTAATTATTTTCTAATGAAAATTTATGGAAATCACAGCATTTCTCAAAATTGCAGTGGTTTAATAAAGCAGATTTGCTTAGTATGTAAATAATAATAAATTAACTTTACAATAAGAGCAATCTATTAAAATAAAATAACGTATGTAAAAAAATTTAACTAATTTATGGAGTTTGTTATTAAATGCTCAGTTTATTTTTTATTTGCTTTCAATTTCATCCTGCTTCACTTGTTTCTTGTTGACTTTAAGAATTAATTTTCGTAACTAAATGCTTTAATTAATAAAATAATATGGGTTATTGGAGCAGCTTATTAATTTCCTTTAACCATGAATTTTTCTAAAAAATAAAATTATATTTTACATTAGAAGATATTGATATGTTTACTACTTCTTTTTCATAATGGAAGATAAATATAAATCAGAGGAACTTCTCCCATGATAAATCTTTAACAAAAACAATATTGTAAAAGAAATAAACAATATATGTATATATATTGAAATCAAGTTCGCAGATTTGTTTGTCTATCAATATATTTTCTAAGAAATTTATTTTGAAAAAATTATCTGTTAGATTTCGTCAAATAAACTCTAAAGTTTTCTTAGAATTTTAAATGTTCCATCGATTGTAATGGAATTTAGAGGTATTTTTCTATTTTATGTTTTTTATCAAATGCTTTAAGATTTTTGCGATTAAATTATTTTATGGGTTACTGGAAATTTAGAATCTGAATCAAAAACTCACTATCGGTTTTCTTAGAATAATACAAAGTGTCTCAACTTCGTTGCGTGTTTGTGTTTAATTTTATTTCCTCTTTTGTCACTTTTAAAGGGAAAAAACTGAAATGGCCCTCTACATTTTGTCTGTACATAATATTTTGTTTCACAGAAGAATTCTATCTAAAAAAATGTTTTTTTTTGTTTGTTTTTTTACTCAAAAGTAGAAAATTAAATGTTTCAGATAATGACTTCTTTATAAATCGTATTGAATTAAGGTTCTGTTAAATGCCATACTTATTTTTAATTGAATATTTATTCCATGTAATGTTGTCCTAATACATGTATCGAATGTTGTAAAAGAGAAAGGATATAAATGTCAGAAATACGCAACAAAATTATTGTTTTTATTTTCATTGTAAATCATAATAAACATAAACAGTTCAGTTTGCATTGCTTCAGTTTGCATTGATCTCCGTTTTGAAGAGAGTAATTATATCTCCATGAAAAAACCTTTGGTCAGCTAGATCTAACAGACCTAACTCAAAGAAATTTGAGCAAATGCGTGTGGGATTTTAATTGATGAGATTTGTCTCTGTCCAAGATTATAGATCTCTATTTGGAAGCGACGACATAGATGAATTGCAGGAAGAACATAGCCAAAATAAACAGGAAACTTATGGATATTCAATCTGTGCCACATCAAAGAACCGAGGAGAAGATTCTATGAGGAAACGGGAATGAGATTCAATAGAATAACAACTATCTTGTAAAATAAGAAAAATGCTTCAAACGTGGAAAATTATTATCGCATGTTAAGAAGCATCACCGTAATAAGATGATAGCCCTCTTAAGGAAAGTTGACTGCATATGTGAAAATTACTTTTTTGCCATGACTCGACATCAGCCTCAAATGCTTTCATGTAACATGTATGGATTTATTAAATAGGTCTATAATATTTTATAAGTAAATGTATGTTATTTCTTTCAAGTAAACGCAGGATAAATTCAATAAGTAGAGATAAATAAGATAAAAATGAAAGATAAATAAAATAAAGTAATTTAAGGAAAGCTACCTTACTATCGTAGTTTATTATTTTATATAATCTCAAAACAAAATATATTATTTTGGGCTAAATTTGTGGGGGAAAATCGCTTTTGAGTGTTTTCATTTTCTTTTTTGATAGGTAACTCCTGTGTGTGGTAATGTAATTAGAAGTAAAAAAGTAATTTTGATTCATTAAGAAATTGCGTAGGCTCTAGGATTAATAAATAACACACCTGGTCTGAGGATGTGAGTCAATGAGACAAGGAAAAAAGAGTTTCAATTGCATTATTTCAAGTAGTAAGGAAAATAAATATCAGAAAACTAGATACGGTAAGAACATCAAACATGGTAAGTTCTCTCTTTGAAAGGAGCTGAACTCAGTAAATGGATTAGTTAAGAAGGACTCAGAGGAAAAGAAATTCGGATATTTTGGAATCTTAGTAGAACAAAAAAAAAACGAAAACGTAAAAGACTATCTAGATGAATTCAGATATGAATATAAATAAATGAAATTCCATTAACTCTTATTAAGGAGGTAGTAAACTTTGAAATAAGCAAAAAATGGACGAAATGTACAATTTTAATTTTATTCTTTCATCACCAAAATGTAAGTTTACATTCAACTAAAATAGTGTTATAAAATGTATTGTTCAATGATATGAAAATTTAAAGTGTGAAGAGGAAAAAAAATCTTAATGACCTTCCTTAAAATGATATCGTAATTAGATTTAAATATCTTTGAAATTTTCCAGGTGTCTTAAATGTTTAAGAAATTAAATGAAATTAAAGATTTCGGTCAAACATTAAAAGAAAATAAGATAAGCATTTTATATTTCGAATAATTAAAAGTTCATTTTGGTGCCGAAAATGAATTTTTCATAAAATTCCTATGAAAATTCATTAAGTTTGCATAAAAATATTTCTGAAAAATTAGCATTTGATTGGAGTTACAAAATCATATGTAGTTTTGTTACAAATAAATATGCATTGGGAAATAAGAAAAAAAAAATTGAAAAAATTTAAATTTAAATTGCCTGGAATATTTTTTAAAGTATACTTCGTTTTGAAATGTTTTTTAAAGAAATTTAACATATTTATATAATACATATGCATAAAAAATTCATAAATCTTAATGAATAATTCCCCAAACTCTCTAATAGAGTCCACTGTTCACTTAATTATAATGAAATATGGCTGTTAAATATATCCGTAAAATCCAAGTATTGACAATATGTAAAGAGATCCAACAACTCTGATCATTGACTCAACAATTCTGATAAGCTTAATTCATTCGAAATATTTTTAAACTAAAAATCTTTAATTATTGATTTTATATGTGTTTGCATATAATCAATCGATTCAATCAAATTACTATTATAGTTTCATAGATATTCAAATAGCGAATTATGGGACAAAAAATATTTACTTTTCTCTTTTCAAATATCATGTAAATAAGACAGGATTTGGTTGGAAATTATATGTTATTACCTTCAGGATTAATAGTGTTCATCTCCTGTTTCATTTGAAATGTACAAATATTTAGAGTGATAAAATTAGTTTTAGCCGTAAACGAAATGATCATCTAAATTGTAATATATTTTCTTTAACATCCTCATTTAACAGTATTGCTTCTGATTATACCATTTTATTTACATTAGTCATATGTTCAGAAGAAAGATTGAAACACTAGTAAAGCTAATTTCATGTTTAAGTGGAACTTCTATATGGATACCAGCGATTTCGATCAGAAAAATTTGAAATTCATAAAACTTTGTATTTCAAAGGCAAATATTCTTTTCATAGTTAAGATTGCATAGTTAAGATTGCACAGACAGTTTTGATTCTTTCTAGCTCCCAATCAAAATAGCATGTTGATCTAATAATGTAAACAACTGTTATATTTAATTTCTAACAATCTAAGCACTTCAGCTTTATAAATGATAGAAATTAATGAAACTAAACATCGCCATTTTTGTTTATCTAATAAAATAAATGAATCTTCAAATATCTATAAATATAAAACAGATAATGTTTTTGCTTAAATGTTATACAATTCCTTGATATATTTAAATGAAATTTAGTGTTGACATTGCATAGCATTTTGAAGAATTAATTGCATTATTAAAAAGTTTCTATGATTCTTCATAGAAAGTGAAACAATGTTTTAAAAGATATGCGTTTTTACTATATAATTTCTGAACAAATCAAAGCACATAAAATATATTGTATCATTTTTAAATTTAAAAATTTAGCTTTATACTCACATCAATTTTATTGCCCTACTTTTTACTATATATTACTGTTACCGTTACCACGCTTCTGTCTTTGTTAATATTAAGTTTTTTCTACAGAGTTTTTTATTTTTACTTTTAATGTGTAGAATATAAGTAAAAATTACAATTGTCAGAAGTAACTGAATGCTGTTTTTTTTTTTCATAGTTGCAATTTCTATAACCGTCTCACATTTAATTTCAATGTTGCTTCATTTTTTACCACTTTTAAAATGTTGAATCATTTAGTCAGCATATCGCCGTACTTTTTTTTAACACTGCTTATGCTTGTGTTTATGCCAAAAGATTTTATTTTACTTAATAAATTAATTAATTCTTTATACATTATTGTATCAAATGATGATACTAAAATTGTCGCTTATTTTCATAGTTAAACTAATTAGAATAATAATTATAATTTATTAAATTTAATTATCCTAAAAATTTTTACAGAATTAATTAAAAGAATTCTAAAACTATTAAATACAAAAGCTTTTTTTTTGCGTTTTCTTACAGATAAATAGAAAAAATAAATGCAGGTGGAATCGTATGTATATCGGGTTGTAGCCTTTAGTATACAGTCTTCCGTGTAAAAGGCGATTTATTAAGTTAAGTTTTGAATTAACGCATTTTTCCCTTTTCTTGTTCGTTAAGATAGCATTTACTCGATTATTTCCTTATAAAATAAACGCCATCCCCTCATTAAAATCACTATCTGACACTTTTGAAAGGGATAAATTTATAATCAATGTTACCTCCAACTATTAATGTTCGTAATTAAAAATAGCCTAAAGCCTTTAAAAGAGACATTTTCTCTCCCGTATTTATCGTACACAAGAGATTAATTTAATTAATTTTTCTCTTTCAAACAAAAATCTGCAAATATATTTTTGAAGTTGCATTGCCTCGATGCAAGAAAAAAAGAATTATTACTGGAGTACATATCAGAATATGACAAATGGAAAAACAAATTATCTTTATTGCTTTGACTGCAATTTTCCTTTTTCTCTGTGCAAATTTTATAAGAAGCAATTTGATTTTTCAACTTGTTTTTGTTGTTCTATGTTCGGATTTAATATGCCATCATGTCTCATATTTTTATTGTGTTTTATAAAAAAAAATGGCAAGAATTAATTGAAATAATAAAAGCGAAACCTAAAAAGTTGTTAGCTAAATAAAAAGAGCTCTGATTTTCTATATCTGATAATGTTAATAAAATTTATTTTTATTTAGAAATAAAATGTATCGTTAGAAAAATAAATATGAGAATTGTTTTAGTTTTGATCAAGATTTCGTTCTCTTGAGAAAAATAATTTAAAATCATTATACATAAATTATAAAGAAGATTTACAAGATTTTTCAAAAAAAAATTATAACATCAAAAATTAATTAAAACCGGCATTTATATAACAAATCAAACAAATTTTTACTAAATTATCTTCTCGAATAAATTAAACATAAAATTTTCTTTCATCAAAGAAATTATTTATTATTTTTTTATTAATTTAAACACTTGAAAGTTTAAACTTTTATACCACATTTATTTTATGTAATCAGGAAACATTATAATTAAATATACGCATCAATATACTTTAAAATATATGTTTCTCTATGAAAATTTTTATTATCGTTCTTTACAATTTTACGTCTGCTTAAATATTCAGTTAAAACATTTCAAAGTCCAATTTTGTGTTGAATCCTATTATTATGATTATTGCAAGTATTAATGATTTTATTAATTAAAACTGTATAAATTACCGGAATTAAAGAAAAATTATGATATTGTTACGAAATTTTTACTGTGGTTCGTTTGGACAGTGGAAGTGATATGGTGTAAAGAACGCTCAATCAGCAGGCGGAAGTAGAATAAAAACAACGACGTTTATTTACACGAAGACACACAGGACAGCACAAAAACGAGAGCTATATACAGCACAGAGACGACTATCTTCAGCCGAGACGTGTAGCCTACAACAGCAGCATACAACCAGAATCTACTGCAGACAGTAGCGCACAGCTCAGTTCAGCACTAGCATGACTCCGTCGCTTCCGACTACTCCGCTCCGTCGATTCCGACTACGACTCTCGACTACTACTTCGACGACTCCGTCCACTCTGTCTTCGACTTCTCCGACTCTCGACTCCTACTGACTCTACCTTCCTCTGGCAGCTGCGGCTGCTTCCTTTTATAGGTCTCGTTAGGCGGGGCTAGAAGCCTCTCAACCAATCAGGAACGTTCGAGGCGTATCTCGGTTCCTATTGGACGGATCGGGAAAATTCTCGAAATTTCGGGTATTATCTATTTTGGCGCCAAAGTCACCAAATTCGTGGCCAAATGGTCGTCAAGTTTGTCCCAAGCTCCGGGACCTTTGACATGCCACCTGGACTCTGTCCCATACAGATGACTGCAAAAGATTTTTTCCATTGATGGAACCAACTATGCTAGGAAGCCTAATTGCAGGTTTGTAACAATATTTACATATATTACAGCAATAATATGACAAATTTAAGCAGTATTTTGAATAAAAAGGAAAATCAGATGGTGGTATTATACATTCTTATGAGCAGCAATGCTTAGCTAGAGGAATCTCTCTAATGAAAAGAGCTGCTAGATTTATCATATTAGAATTTCATTCTCTTTTAAAATGTTTGAATGGTTTTAATTACCCAATATATAATTTTTCCTCTCTCAGTTCCAAAATCATTATTTTGCTAATATTAGGTAAAAGTATTGGTTACTCTATGAAGCTAAAATGGGAAATATATTTATTCACATTCACTTGTTTTAAAATAAGAAATGGTAGCATTTTTTGCAAAGAGAATTTTTGTTTCATTCCCTCATTTACCTTGAGATTTCAACTACCAGTATTCTGAATGAAACATTGTTTATCATTTCATATCACAGAAGATTATTGGCCACTTAATATGTAAAAATCAAGTATTAAGTTAATTACCTTCAATTTTTCAAGACTCAAATATGTAATAGAAAAGAATATAAATATGGACGTAAGCAAATATCTTCATTTTGTCTTGTTTTGTTTTGTAATTCTTAAATATAAAAAATATAAAAAAATTCTGCTGGGATTAATAAAATGTATTTAAATAAAATCAGAGTTTATTGTTGTATCTCAGAGGTGGATTTGAATAATTTAATCATCAAACTTTGTCATTTTTACCTGAAAATTCTCAATGGATTTGCTCTACTTGGTTACCTATTCGGAGAAATTATTCGATACCTAGAAATTCAGTTTTTCTATGAAATACACTTGGTCATCTATCCTATAATTTTTATTATTTCTAACGTTATTTAATGATTAATTTAATTTTAAGCTACTCGATTTATTAAAAACTCAATTTGCTTCATTAATTTATCTGACTTTATACACAGATATTCATAGTTATAAACTAAATGCCATTCTGAATTCTCTCATTCAATTTTGATTTTTTTTCTAAATCAGAAGTTACTACAGTAATGGCAAGTCAAATCTTTGGTATTCATTAAAGAATTTCAAATTAACAACTAATGATAAAAGTTAAGATTAATGTCTAAATAATAAATCAAATATGAAAAAAAAAAATTAAAAACTTTTGAATGGCGTGTTTGTTTTAATCATGTGTTTGTGAAATAATTTTAAACTACTTCTTTTAACAAAGAATGGTTTTAATACATAAAATATTATCAAACTGAAAGAATATAACTATTAAATTAATCGTGCTATTTCTTTTAAAATGGCAATAATTTGTGAATTTAAGATAATTTTTTATTAAAAGTTAAGAAAACCATTATTTTGAAAATTCTTTCTGAAATTAAACTCAGGTAATTAGCAAAAGTATAAATATAATCTACTTATGAAATAAAGTATAATTATGACAAAATGAATATGAAAGGGTCTATCTCATTTTAAATTCATTAATTATTGCCCGTTTTTTATACTTTATACCTTTTTCAATTAGAGAAAGAGAAACATGCTTTGTGAATACAAATTTCAACCAAAATGTACTTTTGATATAAATTTGCTCAATATATTTCATTTTACTTAACTTCAAGTTACGTCGAATAAATAATACCGTTTACTAACTTCTATATTAGGCAATCATTCATATTTACATAATTATCATTTTGATTTCATTGATCAAATTTAAGTATTTGAATATTGAATATTAGTTTGAATATTTAAGTCATTTTTCATTAAATTATTGTTAGTCATTGAAGTTTGTTCCTTAAAAATTATAATATTATCAATGAGTGCTTATATTACTTAATCGAAATTCAAAATTAGTTTTAGTGATTTCTGTATTTTGGACATATATATTTACAGATTTAGATATATT
>JAPMOR010088527.1:0-14628 GCA_026543865.1 Argiope aurantia | reverse complement strand
ATACCGTTAAGAAAACTTGAAGCTCTTATTAACTGAAATGCGAGGAGTAGGAGCAAGTAACGGCCACATAAATTGTAATGAAACCGTCGCGATGCCTAATAATATGATCGTAAATAAAACGTCGATCCAGGTGGCTTTGCTGCGACAAATGGACGGGAAGATTCAGAAATCAAGCTGCTAAAGGACATTTAGGAGATGTCCTTATGATTTATGCAGTAATTATTTATGAATAAAGCATTTGATTCCTGCTTAAAATCGTCCACGTCATCTGACCACGATTGATACAGACAGAAGAGCCTTTACAGTGATTTTTAATATAATTAACTTAATTTTATGCCTCTTTAAGGGAATAGTGGACAGTGAAATAAATAAAAACGAACGAAAATATGAAAGTTTCTTATTACTCCATAACCAAAATATAAATTATATTCAACTAAAATAGCATTATAAAATATGTTGGAGAGTAAAATAAATGTTTAAAATGCATAGAGGAAGAAATAAGCTTTCTCAAAACGATGTTCTAATTATATTTAAATGTTTTTGAAATGTTCCTGGAGCCTGAGGAAATTTTTTTTAAAAAAATGACAATGAAGATTTAGATTAAAATTAAAAGAAAATTGTTCATACATTTTATGTTTCGACTTATGTTAGAAAGTTAAAAGTCAATTATACTTAAGAAAATAAAATACTTATGAAAATATAGTGCGTGTGCATAAAAATATTTCTAAACAGGCAACTTTTGATTGGAGTTACAAAATTATATTCAATTTTATTCCCAATTTATGTAGAATAATAAAGTAAAAATAATAGAACTAAATCGGCTAAAAAATTTTAAATTTTTAAAAACTATATATATTTTTTTAATTTTAAAAAATAATCTTTAATTTTAAAGGTTTTTTTATATACAATAAATTTATATTTTAATACAAAAGCATAAAAAAATTACTTCTCCTTAAGTGCCTAATAGAGTCCACTGTCCCCTTAAGCAATATTGATGTAAATAAAATTTTATTTTCTTTAAATGATTCAGATTTGGAAGCCCATTTGCACTAAAAACAAACTTATTCATTTCTTCTGTAAGAAAAGGAGCATTATATGATACTATAATAGAGTAACTTGCTTCGGCGAATGGCTGTTTACAAAAAATATTAATTGTATTAATCTAATTTTGTCAGAAAATAAAGATTGGTTAATATTCGGTTTCAATGTATTAGAAACAAGCTAATGCTGATATCACAAGTAGTTTTTTTTCCGATAGGAATGATACCGGTGATTCGACGGATAACAGTTCTCGTACATGCACCGAGATCGGTAGCTGATACTGATGGTGTTTCTTATTTCCTAATTTGAGTTCCGTTTCGTCGGAACAGATATGGGATCGTAATGGTGACTTTGGTTCTGACAGTGATTGATGAATGGATAAGAAGAGGAGAAGACCTTCTTAACACAAATAGCAACGAAGAACGCTGGGATTTTTTTCAGTGGTACGTGCACCGATAAATGGGATAAAGGACTGTAGTAACTGGGAATAAAACATATATAATGATATTTTAAACTCTAATTTAAATCTAAATTAATTCCCAAAGTTTTATCTTAATTTAGCTCATAGTAACTTCATTCTAAAATATTCTCTTATTTCATGATCCAATTCCAATTTTTCTATTTAATTCATTCAAGAGAAGCTTTTCTCTGCAGTTCCCACGCTCCGAGTGAAAGGATAAAAATTGCTGATCTAAACAAATTCTTTTTTTAAAAGGTCCCAGTGTTTCCTTTCCTTGATCGGCGCCTGTACCGAAAATCCCTATCAGAATCTTAATATATTAGCACTGTGAAAAAAATATTTTCCACATAGATATTTTATGTTATATAAGAGGGGGATAATTTATTTCTCCCTCTTTTTAAGCTCTTCTCTTGCCAAATCTGTTGCTGTGGCCGGACGTACCTTGTCTGCGCTTCTTGTAAATAAATCATGCCTGCCTCTCGTGAGAGAATAAAGCGAACTTAAAAAATCGAAAGTCTCTTCACTGTCTTCGAAACTGCCTTCTGATTAAAAAATTATATGCTTACATTATATATATTAGTTAAAAATTTATACATGCCAGTCATGATACCAAGGTAGAAGAGTGAACTATTACATTGGAAGAGGTAGGAGAGTTCTATCGATTTATTACATTGTATCAGATAGATGTAATATTACTCGTTAGAAAGCGAATGAGATCGAGAAGAATATCAGTCGTAAAAAAAGACTGATACCTTCTACCCGATACTCTTATCTGAATCAGTTGCATGTATTTGATACTTTTGAGATCTTGATACTAAGTATAAAGTTAAGATAGTATCACCAACCTTAAAACTTATTGAATCAAAAGAGTTCTATTCTGATAAGCATAGATAAACCCAATTTCTACTTTAGATTGTACCGGTATATAGTACATAGCACAGAGCGTTCTGACTGATAAACAACATCTGCAACTTGGCGAAATCGGTCTTTTTGGCGTTTTGTTATAGTTTTAATTTGCGATATCTTTGGAAACTTTAGACCCTTGATGATAATATATCGATGATAAAATGTAGAGAGGAAGAATGTTTTTAAACTTTCTCTAAATAATGGATTTAGAATATGGCGATTATCGATGAGGTGTGCGAGTTAACAAGCTTTCATATACGAAATTATTGGCGATCTTAGATCAGCATCTCACACTGTGGAGAATTTTTCTTAATTATTTTAAATATATATTCTTTAATTTGATAAAATTACTTTCGAATTATATAAATGGGAAATTTACTGTTCGAATAAATTTTGCTAATCCAGCATAACTGTTTTATTTCGCCATCTCTCTCGAATATAGACAGTGAAGTAAGGCAAGTGGCCATTCATGACGTATTTGCTCGCAAAGTTTCGTATATCTTTCATATAAAGTAAAGTTTTTGAAATTGACACAATAGTTGTAACTTGTGATCTATGTCGTTGGGTTTTGTCCTTATAAGGTATTGTGAAGAAAAATTTTACGAATTTTTCTTGAAAAAGGAATGGAATGGCGTTAATTGATAACATTAGGAGATCATAAATTTTTCTATGAAACAAAATTTGATGAAATCGGATCAATGGTTAGGACTGCAGAACTGAATCTTTGATTTTCTTTATTACTTTAAATATATACATTGTAATATAAGAAATTGGATTCCTTTTAATGAAACATGAAAAGTAACATTATTCTAATATGATATAATTAATTCTAAAATGACATATTCTTTGTATTTAAAAATATATTAAAATAAAGCCTGAAAACACCCGAAATAATATTCAGAAAACTTAGTTGCATTTTTTTTCAAAAATGTTCATAAAAAATATACTATGAATGAAAAAGTCACGAAAATATTTTTTACAATAAAAATAATTCTTTGTTATGAGATATAAAAAAAAATTCTGACGAAAAAAAGCATTACCTAATTAAATATTTTTTTAATGTAAAATGTGACACGCTTTGGTAGATCAAAAGAGATGAATTCCAGGCAAGTGAGTAAAAAGAGCTTCCAGGCGAACAATTAAAAAAAATTGCTTTTATCAAAGTTTAAAAAAATATTGAAAAAAATACAAGTAAAAAAAGGGAGTAGCAAAATATTATAAAATTGCTTTACCGGCTGCAAATTACATGCGTCGAATGGAACAATTATCGTCTGCAAGCTTTAAAAATATATAAAATCATCATTTTAAAACTAATATTTATCAGTTACATCTAAACTAATGGCATTTCATTCTGTATTTCATCTTTAATTGATAGCTAATAGTAAATTCTGAACCCATTTCTACCTGATGCAATTGTTTTATTTCGAATTCACACATTGAAATGATTTTTTTTTAACTTCGCCCGAATATTCCAATTTTTTTTATTTATTTGTTTATTTATTTATTTATTTATTCTGCAAATTTTCGCTTAAAGTGTAATTTCTAATGTAGTGTCGAATATCATTTTACTTATATGGTATGCAAGCAAAAGATATCAAACAATATCCATAAAAATATCGTCAATAGAAATCAAAAGCCTTAAAAATCAAAAATATTGTTCCCATTGATGATTTGTTATTATTTACACTTTATTTCGCAACACACGTGAATTTCAATGATATTTTAATAAATAATCATCTAAAAACAAAGACTTTAGTTGTTGTTTTTTCATTTGAAAAAGTATGAAATCCAAAAGCATGAATCCCGTGTTGTCTTTCTTAATTCTGAAAATTTTAGAATGTTTTAATAATAACCAACAAATTGAAAAGAGTTCGATTGAAGACAAAAAAAAAATTCAATAGATAAAAATCAAATAAAAAATTTCTGCCTTTTATCTTATTACAGTAATCGTATTCATATTTACATGACCGGACAAAGAATTCACCTTTTAATAGATCCCAAATTTGAAATCATGAAGTAAAAACCATTCGCAATTTCTCATTGGACAATTTTCATTTCTTTTTTTTTTTTTTTTTTGATATATTGTGTTTAGAGACATTGGCAAACATAATCCCAAATCCAGTTTGTTGTTTCAGGGATATCTTAAACATGAAGATTCAACAAAACATCGTCAGCGAAATGTTTGGTGATTATAAAGCTTTCAGTTTGCATACTTCGGTTTGCCGGTGTCCTAGCATAGAGGTAGCACATCTTTTCCGTGATCTAGGCGTCCCGGATTCGAAACATGGTTCGGGCATGGTTGTTCTTCTGTTTTCTATCTGTGAGGTGTGTGAATGAGCCCCCTCCCCCCTGTAAAAAGAGGTTGTGCAAGCGAAAGTGACGCATGCAAGTAGCCAAGTCTTACTCATGGCCCTAGTTGGCGCTACTGAAAAAAAAGACCCTCACTCGGTTTAAACCGCTGACAGATAACACTCAGCGGGCCATAAGTCACAACACAACATACTTCAGTTTGGAATAAAATTTTAAAAAAAAATCCTAAGAATAATTCAACACCCACAATTCTTCCAAATTTATTCAACATACATACTTAAATGAAAAATATGAAATATTATGTATTTTTATCTGTATCTATTCAGTATATTGCCGCATTGAAGAAAGACTGTCGAATCTCCATGGCCGAATGGTCATGGCACTGGTCTTGTGATCAAGAGACCTGGGTTCGAATCTCGCTAGAGACACTGAGATTAATGGTATATGTAAATACTTAATTCCTTGATTTTATGTTTTCCTTTATTTCATGTTCCAGAAGATACTGGACATTTCTTTCGTTTACCAGACAAGTGTTCTGGACTTTTCTTACCGTCTCCAGAAGAGTATTCTGGAACTTTCTCTGCTTATATAAAAGCAGAAGATTTGTCAGTCACTGTATTCTCAGTTCTGAGTTCAGTTAATAAATTGGTTTATCTCTACCTCTTGTGTGCGTCATTGAGTCCAAGACTAGAAAATCTACGTGACAATAATATTATTACAATATATAAGATGACCTGTAAATTAATTTTAAGCCCTCTAAATTCAAATGACTTCTCATATAACCAAGAAAATAACGTGTACCTATTGTAAACTGATTATGCTGAATTTAATGAAGCAGGTTATAGCGCCCCTAGGGATGAAATAATGCAGTTAAAATAATTTAACACATTCATCTCTAAGGATGAATTAGATAAAAACACCATGAAAAGACAAATATCAATTATTGCGAATGTAAAAAAATGAATGAAAAAAGTATAGGTAGTCTTCAGATACGTATTAGAAAGTTCAACCTATCTAAATTGTCATAAGAGACAAATTTTATCCCAAAGAAACCTATGACTAGAAGTGTGTGAAAGACGCGATGTCTCGATGGTAGCGAGTGTTGAAAGTATTAACAAACAAAAGATTGACAAAAAGTTCAATGAAAAGATTTTCTTTACCTCATAATGAAAAGGACAAAAAAAAATTCATGTAGTTACCTGCAAAATTGGCGAAGGTATTTGATATTAAAATTGCAAACTTTCCTAAACTTGAAAAAGCATTCGTCTTGAAAATAAACCAGCGATACAGCTTTCGCGCAAACTCTCTATTAAACTTGTCATTCTAGAGAACAATTTACATGGCATTGGTGTACAATAGTTACGAAATATTAACTTTTGGCGGGAATTTGGCATTTTTATTGAATTTATCATGCCATATTAGCCAAATTATTTGGTTTTTAATCCCTGTTATGCGTTACTAGTATTAAAAAATTAGATTTGTGTTTTAGACAAATTTTTTTCAACCAATTGAAACCAAACTTTGGTACAAAATTTTCCTTGTAGTCACAAAATGCTATACTATATTTGATATTGTTACAAACCTGCAATTCGGCTTCCCAGCATAGTTTGTTCCATCATTGGAAAGAAAGTTTTACAGTCATCTGAATGGGACGAAGTCCAGGTGTGTGTCCGAGGTCCCAGAGCTTGGCGACAAACTTGTCGACCATTTGGCGACTTGGCGACCAATTTGGCGACTTTGGCGCCAAAATAGATTATACCCGAAACTTCGAGAATTTTCCCGATCCGTCCAGTAGGAACCGAGATACGCCTCGAACGTTCCTGATTGGTTGAGAGGCTTCTAGCCCCGCCTCCTGAGACCTATAAAAGGGGCTGCGGCTGCCAGAGAGTCAAGTCCGAGTTGGGAAACGAGGAAGCCAGTAGGCGATTTCGAGAGCAGCGAAGTCAAGTCAGTATTCCGAGCCAGAGTCGGAGAAGTAGAAGACGGAGGAATCGGAAGCGACGGAGTCAAGCTAGTGCTGAACTCAGTTGTGCGCAACTGTCTGCAGTAGATTCTGGTTGTATGCTGCTGTGTGTGCTGTTGTATGCTACACGTCTCGGGTGAAGATAATCGTCTTCTGTGCTGTATATAGTTGTCGTTTTTGTACTGTCCTGTGTGTCTTCGTGTAAATAAACGTCGTTGTTTTTTTTCATTCTACTTCTGCCTGCTGATTGAGCGTTCTACACACCATATCACTTCCACTATCCAAACGAACCCCGGTAAAGAAAATTTCGTAACAATATACTTAAGTCACTGCGCCCTTGAATTATCGCGTTTACATGTTTATGAAAGTAGAGACCGACAGACGGTCAACCCGTAATTGGATTTGGCTAAAATAATGGCTTATGTCTACACTACAGATGTTAAAACTATGTGCTGAATTTCATCTATATAGCTCTCTTCGTTTTATAATTACCATGTTAATTTACATTCGAACAGTCCGACAGACAGACTTCTGGCGGAATTTGCTCAAAATGTGATAGAAAACAAATTAATTTGATGTAAAGATGGCATACCAAATCTTATCAGTTTAGATCAAAGCATTTTAGACTTTTATTTACAGACTTACAGACAGACATTTTCCGAAAATGTTTTTTTCGAACTCTTTAGAGGTCTAAAACGTAAAGACTCGCCAAAATCTAGAGTTCGAATTTTTTGACGATTACTGCAATTCTCTATACTACCTATACGAGAAAGTAAAATATGTATTCTTTTTTGTTATCGCACAGTATTTCAGAGTTAAGATAGGAAAAAGTGAAATTTAAACAAGGAAAGACGTAAACAAATGTAAGGGAGGGATCTAAAACACCGTTAAAGCACGTAAGATTTTATTTCTTATTCTAATCATTGTCATATATACTCAATCCATCACAATACTATAATTCATTTTGATTTGAATATATTTAAGGAACATACAAAACTTCCAGCCTACGACCAAAGTTTCGGCGAAATATTTCTCTATTCAAATTTTGACTTTTACAACTTCACTGGGGATTTACTACTCATTTTTAAAACGAAACGTACAGCATCCTTCTTTCAATTTTTCCGAAATCTCCCCCAGTTGCATAACATACTGACTAGAATCGCGGTATTATGCAGGAATTCGAAGCGAACAATCCGCTATAAATTTGATCCGGAAAAAGGACTCGAATTTTCCTGTTGGAAACTACTTTGAGAAAGAAGGGAAACTTTCCTCCCCTATTCTCCGATCATCAATCTTTTCGATATCAAAGTCTCGAAGCGAAACCGTCAGGACCTTTGAACAATGAATGAACTGTCGCCAACCTTTTCCATGCAAATCGCCGGATAATGATAGCTGAATTTTCCGTCCCAGAATTCCCCCTTTTTACCTTATTCTCAAAATTCATTCCGATATACTCCCGGAGAAGGAGTACAATTTCTATAAGAGAGAAGTGAAGATGAGTTATCTGTTGAGATATCGTCTGATATGACGAGGGAAAAATGGTTTTTGAAGTTTGTTTATTGTCCGCCATATCTAGAGACGAAAGGATGAATATACTTTTCATTGTTTTTGAAAGCTTCAAAAATTAGCTTCTTTATAGATATGTCGAGTCATGTCAGACGAATTAATTGTATACTTTCGATTTCAATTAATCCTTTGCACTCGAAAAGATAATTCGACGCGTAATTACTGACTTAATACATGGACTTGTTTATTACTCAAGAAAAATGAGGCCGCTGTGGCCTGGTGGTAAGGTCTCGGCTTCGGAACCGGAGGGTTTCAGGTTCGAGACCCGATTCCATCGAAGAACCGTCGTGTAAGGAGGTCTGTTGCACGTTAAATCCGTCCTGACCAAACGTCCTCCCGTTGGTGTGGTGTGGAGAGGGGGATGCCAGCTCAAGTGTCGTCCTCGTCATCTGACCGCGGTTCAAAATTGCGAGGTCCGTCCCAAAATAGCCCAAGTGTTGCTTCAAACGGGACATTAATATAACTAAACTAAACTACTCCAAAAAATAAATACATGCAACTGTTTTAAGTTGAGTTTCCCTGAAAAATGAATCTATATCTTTTATTATTCTGTAGGTATTTTTAGGAATTGAAACTTTAAAAAAAATTTCAAAATGGTGCACTATCTTGAATGGTGATCGAGAGAAGATATTCGAGGGCAAAGAATTAAAACTATAATTTAGGCTTTGAATTTTTAACTCGTGTGAATGTTTAGAAGATTCAATTTTCTATTTTTAAAAGTCATATGTGTACCCTTTTATAACTCTCCTGAATCAAAAGATTTCCGAATTTCATTAGAATTTAATCGATTTTGATAGAGCATTTACTTTCTATAAGGGGAAACATCAACGCATACTAGTCAAACTGAATGGCGAACATTTTTCCCATTCTTTCGCGTTGAAAAAAAATTTCTATAAAAGAAAATGTATTATACAGTCGCCTAACAGGAACATAACAAATTTATTCTTGAAGTTTAAAGTTTAGTTTAGTTATATTAACATCCCAATTTTTAAAGCAACACTAGGGCTATTTCGGGACGGATCTCGTAATTTTGAACCTCTGTCAGATGACGAGGACGACACCTGAGCTGGTACCCCCTCCCTCTCCACACCAAGCCATATCACACAACACCAGTGGGAGGACGTTTGATCCGGACGGTTTAATGTGAATCAGATCAGCTTACACGACGGTTCTTTGGTGGAATCAGATCTCGAACCTGAAACCCTCCGGTTCCGAAGCCGAGACCTTACCACCAGGCCACCGCGGCCTGCTTGAAGTTTAAAATTGGTTGTGAGATCTACTGTGGGAACAAAAAGTCAGATTTTTATATTATATCTGAGATTGACACGAGGTCATTCGAAAATGAAAGTCTAAAAATTACTTACACAAACATTAGAACTATCAGAAATGGCGATATTTCAAATTTCAACTAAAAATCGCGTTTTTAAAGATGGGCGATTTCTATACTAGGCATTAATATATACATCACTATAAAAATTATATGAAATTTTATTGCAAAAATGTATTAATTATATGGTCAATATTTAATACATCATTTTAAAAGCATTTTTTATTGCAATGCAATTCTGATAAGATTTCCATATCTTCAAAACATAATTTAAATTCATCGGGTGCCAGCACAGGTGTCGTCCTCGTCATCTGACCGCGGTTCAAAATTGCGAGGTCCATCCCAAAATAGCCCAAGTGTTGCTTCAAACGGGACGTTAATATAACTAAACCTAAACCTAATTTAAATTCATCGTCTTAAAACCCCGTCAGAATTATAGCAAATTTTCGTGTGTTCCATAAAAAAAATCAAAATTAATATGGCCTTTTAAGAGGTAGGTCACAGCGTTGAAACAACAAATCACACAGTGCCATATCTGATAAATGCTGAGATTGTGAAGCCGTATTTGTTAAAGATTTCATCAAAATTCATGAATAATAATGACAACATGAGAAGGCTAATAAACACTTTGAAAAACCTACGAGTTCTCTTCGCAATTCTTGCAAATATGTTTGACTCTTTTGATACAGAAAATTGTTCAGTGAATAGTTCCACTAATTACCAGTTCCATGATCTGTTCGACATATTAATTATCAAAAATGTGGATAATGTTAACTATTAAAGCGTTTTATCTATGACAGGCTCTCTGTTTTTCTTATTTACTTTGCAGTATACGAAGTGTAGAGGAAGTATTGTAATTGGCAAAAAATTCGAATTCGAGATTTCGACAAATCATCACGTTTTAGACCTCCCTGTCTTCGAAAAATAAATTTTTAGTTTTATGCTTATCTGTCTGTCTGTCTGTCTGTGACGAAAACACTTTGAGCCGGGCGGATGAAATTTAGTATGTGGTTTTTACTCCACATTTTGAGGAAAACTCGTTCAAAGGAAGTTATCCGGCTGTGTTTCAATATAAGTTATCTCAAGTTATCTGCAATAAAAAAAATTTAACATCTATCCTCTGTAGATAATTAGTGTGCGCTTATAAAATATTAACAAGGATTTGACCATCTGTCGGTCTGTACTTTTAGAAGCATTTAAACATAATAACTCAGAAAAGTAAATATATTTTGCAACTACAAATATAGCTATATCATTTTTTTAGCAACAACCAGTTAGGAAAAAGTGCGTCTCAAATATAAATTCGATTTTAAGATACTCTTAACCGCATGCCAGGGATTAATCGCTATGAATGACGTGATATATTCAGTAAAATGTTTAAACTCACTAACGGCTAATATTTTTAATTATTGTACACAAATAATTCACAACTCTGTCATACAAGATTTTCTTTTGGATAACGCTTTTATTAGGGTTTAGTTTTGTTATATTAACATCTTGTTTTAAAGCAACACTAGGGCTATTTTGGGATGGACCTCGCAGTTTTAAACCATGGTTAGGTGACGCGGATGACACCTGAGCAGGCACTGCCCTTTCCACAACCATCATCGGGACGGCATTTGGCTCAGACGGATTTAGTGTGCACTAGACCTTCTTACGGGTCGATTCTTCGGTGGAATCGGATCTCGAACCTGGAACCCTCAGATCCCGAAAACGATATCTTATCACTAAGCCACCATGGACACCGATTTATAAAGGTGTATGCGAAAATGTTTCGTAAAGACAACTCCCACTGATTTAATATTTTATTTCACCGAAATATTCATTTTTTATAAAGGATTATCTTGCATCTTTCCAAATATTTTTCTGTGGAATTCTGGAATGAAATAGCTAAAAATAAATTTTAATTCATATTATTTAATCAGTTTGCATTCGTTATTTTAAAAAAATGGACAAAACTTATTTCTTCAAAAATATTTTTTTCAGACGATAATATAAAATCAGATACTGAATTTATCCAGACGTTTCTGTTTGTCATGAAAATGGTTTCTCGTATATATACAATCTGAAAGAAGTAGTCCGATACTTTTTGATTACAGAGTTCTACAATTTTAATCCATATTGTTCGGTGAATTACATTTCGTCATTTGGGAAAATCGACACAGTTAAAACTCTTATCTCATTAAAAATATTTTTTTTCAGACGATAGTATGAAATTAAATACTGAGTATTGCCAGATGTTTCTGTGAGTCATGAAAATGTAAAAGTTTGCAAATCGTTTTCTCCTATGTATGTATTTTGAAAGAAATAGTCCGATACTTTTTGATTACAGAGTAGTATATTCAGAAACATCAAAACATGCTCTCAATATTTTGGATCGAGACGCCATTTTTAATTCCGCTTGAATGTTTTTAACTCCCAGCCTCTTTTCAAAACGTTGTTGCGATGACAAATGACAGTTGGCATCTTTTCAAATTTATCTGGAACTATCGTGATAAATTGTATCTTTTAGCCCTAAAATATATATCAAGAACACAAAGGATCTATTCATATTTACTGCATTCATTTTCGCACGCGAAGTGTGTTATTTCACTTAATCAATATGGCAACAATAAAACGGTTAATGCTTCTCGGGAAAAAAAAAATTTTGAAAAAATAGCACTCATGCTAGCGTGCTATTTGTGAAATAGGAATATGGATGAACGCTTTATTATTTTGTTGAAGATTTTGGAAATGAGCGCAAAATATGGCAAGGGCTGTTGTGGAGTATGAAATGTTTTGGAAAATATCCAAAATTAGTATTTTTTTTTTAAAAAACATTTTTAAGAAAATGGCGAGGCTATAAAGATGGTTATGGAGATTTTGTTGCAGAATTATAATAAGTAGCTGTGTTCAATTTTTTTTCTTTTGTTTATTGTTAAAATAGCGCTATTTTATAAAGTTCAATAAGGCAAGCATTGAAACAACAATGCATCAAGCAGGAAGATAGAGGAAAGTAAATTCTTTGGCAAATTCCATGAACTAAATGAAAATTTTAAAAAATGAAATAAAATCCGTTGAATTAAATGAGTAAAAATCTTCAAAATAATTAAATAGCTAAATCTGAAAAATTTAAAAATACGAAAAATATTAAGAATTTAAAATAAATACCATTTTTCTAATATTTCAGTACTTTCTCTATTTTATGATTCCCCATTAGTTATAATAAAGTGGTTATTTCTGCTAATAATAAAGGTGTGTTCTGCGTGTGCGTGTAATATTGACATATTATACACATTAGAGAGCAGGAAGGAGAACTTTGAAGAGATTTTCTAAAAATCTTCAGTAAAATTTTTATTATTAATCCGAAATTACGCTCAATTTTGGTTTTTACTTCGACATTTATAATCTTAATAACGCTGTGATGTCATGGGACAAGTATCCATTAAAACTGCGTTTCTCAACCTTTCAGTATTCGTGGCCCAGTTTTCAATAATAATTTTCATTTTATATATATTTTGTTCTATCTTATAAATTATATAAAACATATTCTATTCTATAGAATAAATATATTTCATAAATATAAAATTTGAAAGAACTCTTCAGACGCTAAATTTTAAAAACTTTAATACTTAATATAAGGTATGTCTAAATGAGAGCGAGATTTTAGCTGTAACGGTGTAGTATCAGATCCCAATGAGGTTATGTGTTTGCCGATAGATGGCAGGGTGGCACTAACAACTGCTTCAGCAATTTATTGTATGACAGATTCCTCCAGAGTAGAAAGAACAAATAGCAATTATATGATTTCTTGGATAAGAAAAGTAGGAGGATCATTCCTCACAAATTTATCCCAGAATGAAAGAGGTATGTAAAACTGTGTCTCACACGATTCCAGTGGTAGCAGCATTACGAAGCTGGGCGCAAATAGCAAAGGCCTTCCATGACCTGGGAAACCACATGTTTTGACGAACATTACCATGATTTCGAAGGAACTCGACCAAAGGATTCACTGGATAATCACGCGTGCAAATGTTGAACTCTCTACAAGTAAAAGAAATGTGTATGAATAAAGCTCAAACGTTTTGCTGCTCATGACTGCTGAAACGTTGAATCATCACACGTGAAACTGTTGCGGAACGGTGGACAAGCAAAGGAATCGTATAATTCTCAAAACGTTTTGTTCAAACGGCAGAATCGTTGAATTACCATAGATCGTTAAGCTTGTGTATGGTAAAGTTAATGCAACGTGGATGCTAAAGCATCTGGATCACTCGGGAACCTAGGAGTTGACACTGAATCCATCCACTCATTTTGTATGAGATGCGACCAGTGTTTTAACGGCAATTAATTTACAATTTCACTGTTCCACATGAATTGCAATTATAATATGGTTGTTGAAATTTTTTTACATGTAAATGCAGCATCTTTTCATTTGGGCCCACCTTATACGTTCTCATATATGAAACATACTACAAAAAATATTATAATCATCAAACATTCGAACACAAGAAGTTGACGAAACTGCAAGTTTCAGACCAACCACCCTAGATCAGAAAAAAAATGAAGAGACGGGACTCCTACGGGGAAGGATTTACCATGGCCTTAGAACTCAACCATATTCCTGCCTATACTGTCGCAGCTTTCCAGTCTTTCTATATTTCCATGTGCCTTCGGGCGGGTCAGTATATATAGGGTTCACACACATTAAACGTCATATGGCAAACGCCTTGATCCTGATGATGCGAATTGATCCCGATGAATTTTGAAATGAAAGGATGCGTCTGTTATGGTTCCATCATTGATAACAACTGAAGATTGAAAGGTTCTCACCAAAACATCAGTTCTGTTACAAATTCAGATGTTAAACAGTATAATTAATTAATTTTCAGAATAAATTATTGAATTTCGAAATTAGATAAGCTTATACAGAAAGTCTTCTCCGAATGAACTCTGTTAATCGGCTAGACAAGCTTAGGATTAATGATAATGCTACGTCCATAAATAATGTTGGTAATATTATACATTAACCATCGTAATTATTCGTGGAATATGAATACATTTGTTCAAGAGATC
>JAPMOR010088520.1:6689-31360 GCA_026543865.1 Argiope aurantia | reverse complement strand
TGTTTCTTTGATTACGTTACCTCTCGCCGTGCAATAGTTAAGACTAAGCAAAAGGAAAGGAAATCTGGAAGTTTCAAAAAGAACAGAGTGCGAGCCCGGATAGCTCAGTAGGTAGAGCGTTAGGCTTTTAACCTAACGGTCCAGGGTTCGAGTCCCTGTTCGGGCGGGAGCTGAATATTTTTGAATATGTAACGTCGACAGTAAGGAATGGAAAGAAATCGCAAAGTATTACGAGGGACACAGAACGTCGGGCCCGTAGCGCAACGGACAACGCACCTGATAACGGATCAGGAGATTCCAAGTTCGAATCCTGGCGTGCTCGCAACTACGGCAATATTTTTTATTTTATTTTAGGGACACTCGTTTACCGGATTCAAAGAAAAAATTGCCGGAATTTTCAATTTATTCTTTCGAAAGCGTTGGTGAGCGAGTAATATATATTATTCTGTAATTCCTACAAAGGCAAACCTTTGCCCTCGAACGTGTAGTCGTGGCCGAGTGGTTAAAGCGATGGACTACATGGGTGATTAATTAGTTGAATTCGAATATTTCCAAATTTATCAAATTCGAACGAAACTCAAAATTTAGTGAATTTCGAATACCAATTCGGTGCAATTGGGATGGAGACGAAGGCATAAATCTATTTTTTTCAAATATATCGCGAATTTACGGACTTCGAGAAGATTTCTGGACTAGAGATGTTTGCCTGTTTTTGAGAAAGAAATAGCAAGACTTGTCTTGGAATTATATTGCGAGATGGGATTGAAGTTGTCGTCCTCGTCATGTGATGACCCTCAGAATAATGGACATTTTGCACAAAACAAGAGTAGTGTAGCATAAAATGCGGTCGTAAATGTAACTAAAACTTTAATTCGAAGTATGAAATAACGCGATTTCTGAACGAAGTAAAAAGTCAATAGATTTGGTGCAACTACGTAGCCAATAGGATTCGAACCTACGTTGGAAGACCGCAGACAGTGACTTTAAGGAATTTCGCGTGTAGTTTCTTGCATTCCAGATATATATAAAAAAGTGACCGATCGACTTTAGCGAGAAAATGCGATATTTTAAGGGAAATAGTTTTTGACACTTTTAGTGCAATTCTAGTTAGTTGGAAGCCCACCTAACTGAGTCGGTAGAGCATGAGACTCTTAATCTCAGGGTTGTTGTTCGAGAGCCACGTTGGGCGTCTTTTTTTACAGAAGCGAGTAGGCGTTTGAACGAAGATTACATCTGAAAATGTCCCAGCTGCGACTTGTTGCTAAAGAAGCAGAAGAGACGTGAGAGGCAAATCGTGTTTCTGTGATCACATTACCTCTCGCCTTCAATAGTTAAGACAAAGCATAAAAGATTGAAAGCTGGATGTTTCAAAGAAAAGAGCGTGCGAGCTCGGATAGCTCAGTTGGTAGAGCGTTAGGCCTTTAACCTAACGGTCCAGGGTTCGAGTGCCTGTTCGGGCGGGAGCAGAGTACTCTTGAATATGTGACGTCGACAGTAAGTAATGGAAAGAAATCGTAAAGCATTACGAATGAGATGGAACATCGGGCCCGTGGCGCAACGGGGAACGCGCCTGACTACGGATCAGGAGATTCCAGGTTCGAATCCTGGCGGGCTTGCAACTACGCGATAACTTTTTATTTTCTTTCAAAGACACTCGTTCACGGGATCAAAACGAAATTTTGCCGGACTTTTCAATTTATTTTTTCGAAAGCGTTGGTGAGCGAGTATTGTATACTATTTTGTAATACCTACATAAGAAAATCTTTGCATTTGAACGATTAGTCGTGGTCGGGTGGTTAAAGCGATGGAATCGAAATCCATTGAGTTATTCCAGCGGAGGTTCGAATCCTGCTGATTACGAAGAATTATTCGCTCAAAACTATTTAGCAGTAGCATTGTATTGCAGTTCTCTTTTAAGAGTACATGGACTTCTAAATGGGTGATTAATTGAAGGGTGATCAAAATGAAGTGAATGCCGAATACCAATTCGATGCAATTGTGATGGAAACGACGGCATATATCAATTTTTTTCAAATATATCGAGAATTTCCGAATTTTGAGAAAATATCTGAACTAGACATCTTGTCCTCTATTTTCGAAAAAAAAATAGCAATACTTGTCTTGGAATTACATTGCGAGATGGGATTGAAGTTGTCGTCTTTGTCATCTGACGACCCTCCGAAAAATCGACATCTTGCACAAAATTACGTAGTTTAGTATAAATTGCGGACGTAAATGTAACTAAAACTTCAATACGAAGTATGAAAAAACGCGATTAACGAAGGAAAAAGTCATTACATTTGCTGCAACTACGTAGTCAGTAATAGTCGATTCTACGCGGAATGATACCGATGGAGTTCCAGTCCATCGCCTTAACCACACGGCCATGACTACACCAGTGACTTTCAGGAATTCCACTTGTAATTTTTTGCATTCCAGATATATATAAGAATGCGACCGATAGACTTTAGCGGGAAAATGCGATATTATAACGGAAATAGTTTTTGACACGTGAAGTGCAATTCGAGATGGTTGTCAGCCCGGCTAGTTCAGTCGATAGAACATGAGACTCTTAATTTCAGGGTCGTGTGTTCGAACACAAAGTTTGGCGCCTTTTTTCACAGAAGCGAGTAGGCGTTTCAACGAACACTTACCTTAAAATGTTCCAGTTGCTAGTGGTTGCCAAAGAGACATGAGAAAGGTGGGAAGGCAAATCGTGTTCCTATGTTTACGTTACCTCACAACGTGCAATAATCAAGACGAAGCATAAGGGAAGGAAATCTGGAAGTTTCAAAAAGCAGCGCGTGCGATCTCGGATAGCTCAGTCGGTAGAGCGTTAGTCTTTTAACCTAACGTTACAGGGTTCGAGTCCCTGTTCCGGCGGGAGCACAATCTTTTTGAACAAGTGTCGTCGACAGTAAGGAATGGAAAGATATCGCAAAGAATTGCGAATGTCACGGAATGTCGGCCCCGTGGCGCAAAGGACAATGCGCCTGACTTACGGATCAGGGGATTCCAGGTTCGAATGCTGGCGGGGTCGCAATTGCACCAATATTTTTATTTTCAGAGACACTTGTTCACCGGAATGATAGTAAAATTTGCCGGAATTTTCAATTTATTCTTTTGAAAGTGTCGGAGAGCGAGTATTATATACTATTCTGTATTGCCTACAAAGGCAAATCTTTGTCCTTGAACGGGTAGTCGTGGCCGAGTGGTTAAGGCGATGGACTTGAAATCTATTGTGCTATTCCCACGTAGGTTCGAATCCTGCCGACTATGATGAATTCTTTGCTAAAATGTTTTTGCTGTATGATTTTGTTGCAGCCTTCTTTTAAGAGTACATAGACTTCTACATGTGTGATTAATTGTTGAATTCGAATTTTTCCAGAATTCTCAAATTCGAACGGAACTCAAAATTCAGTGAAAGTGGAATACCAATCGGTGCAATAGGGATTTGAACGAAGGCATAGATCGATTTTTTTCAAATATATCGCGAATTTCCGGACCTAGAAAATTTCTGGACTAGAGATCTTTGCCTCTTTTTTAGAAAAAAATAGCAAGATTCGTCTTGGAATTATATTGCGAGATGGGATTGAAGTTGTCGTCCTTGTCATCTGATGACCCTCCGAATAATCAACATCTTGCACAAAACAAGCGTAGTGTAGCATAAAATGCGATCGTAAATGTAACTAAAACTTCCATTCGAAGTATGAAAAAACGTGATTTCTGATCGAAGTATAAAGTCAATACATTTGGCACAACTACACAGTCTGTAGGATTCTAACCTACGCGGGAAGATCCCAAAGGATTTCTTGTCCATTGCCTTAACCACTCGGCCATGATTACAACAATGACCTTCAGGAATTCCACGTGTAGTTTATTGCATTCCAGATGTATGTAAAAGCGACCGATCGACTTTAGCGAGAAAATGCGATATTATAAGAGAAATAGTTTTTGACACTTTAAGTGCAATCCGAGACCGTTGGCTGCTAGGCTAGCGCAGTTGGTAGAGCATGAGACTCTTCTAATTCGGTACAATTGGTATGGAAACGAAGGCATATATCGTTTTTTTTTTCAATTATATTTCGAAATGTTGGGACTAGAGATCTTGGCTTCTCTTTTGGAGAAAATAACAAGACTTGTTTTGGAATTAAATGGCGAAATGGGATTGAAGTTGTCGTCCTTGTTATGAAACCACACGTCTTTCACAAAACAAGCGTTGTGAACCTTAAGATGCGGACTTAAGTGTAACTAAAACTTCCCTTCGCGGAATGAAAAAATGCTATTTCTGAACGAAGTAAGAGCTTCTACCATTTTTTTTTAAGCTATAGTGCATTTATTGCACGAGGATTCTAATATTTGAGTCATGTGTTTGAGGTCTTCGCTGGTCTCATAGTTTTACTTTTTGACAAAAAAAATTTCTTTTGATTTTAAATTATCAAATGGTATGTCCTTTATAACTTTACAATCATAAAGGAGGTCACATAATTTAGGAAGAGAATATTGCATTCTTTTAAAATCATGTATTTACAACCCCGTCAGAGGATATGAAAATTGTAGCGTAACTGGAATTTGTCCTGGCTCAAAGTGCGTACCATCTTATTCTTCTTCGGAGCTTTCGTGATAAGGCCACGTTGGCCTGTTTTTAATGCCTCGGTTTCAAAATCGGAGCTTTTCATATTTGAGATCGGATTCCACCGAAGTGCAGTCGTGTAAACGGGTCTGGCGCATACTATATCCTTTAAGGCCAAACGACCTCCCGTTGGTTCGGAATGCTTTGGTGAGGGTAGCAGCTCAAATGTCGTCCTTTTCATCTAACCGCGGTTAAATGAGGGCCTTCCCAGAGTAGCTCTAGTGTTGCTTTGAAAACGGGACAGTAATATAACTAAACTAAACTTGGAGGGTTCGAATTCAAGCCACTCTCGCAAATGTTGTGTGTGTTTTCAATTCGATTATATTGACAGAGAAATTCGTTTACCCCATTGAACTGAAATTGTATTAGAACTATTCATTTTTTTCCTTCAAAGGGCTGAATATCGAATTTGAGATTTGAATTTGTCAGTTTTTTTAAATTTTTATTTTCAATTGAAGAGAACAAAACTGGAAGATATATTTTGATATTTATCTCTCAATGCTTTATCGTTTGGCTAGTAGTCTTGGCCAGTTGGATAAGGCGACGCACTTGAGTCTCATGAAATGAATTTTCATATCCTTCGTCAATTAATTTTTGTTTGTTTAAATTCACTTTAATATCTCATATGCCTTATTTTTTCGACTATTATTATTACTATTTATACTCATACATTACTACTACTAACAGTTTCTGAAGTACATCAGAATTTAGTCTCGAAACGTGGATAGATCAGTTAGTACAGAATATTATTTGAGTTTATAAGACGCTATTTGTAGACTTGAAATTTTTCATTGTTTGTCGAAAAAAGATATGAAAAATAAAACTAGAAAGTATTTTTTATTTCCTGGAATTTTCAATCAATCGCACAACGTGCAACGCGGTTTATTATTAATTAAATGGCGAGTTGAACTAAGCTTTCAAGGCTTTATTACTTTAAATCTTTTTTCATCCTCTAATCAAGATTAAGAACACACGAGGTCGACATAAAAGTAGACGTCATGCCTGGTGTGAGACCGGCGTAACTCAAATGTTAAAAGTTTTTAAAAATTTTATTTAATGCCTTTACTGCATCAATTGCGATAACATTATATGGTATAATTTGGGAAAAGTTGGTTCAACAAATCTTATTTTATGGCTAGAAATATAATTGATAGCTTTCTCATCATCTTTGTGCCAACGGCATATGGTGGAATGGGGTAAATGAGAACCCATTTTTTGAAGTTACAAATTGATTACACTTGAATTTAAACATATCTACTTTTTCTTATATACTATTATATTTATATAAGAAAAAGTACAGTAAAATACTAAACAATATATCAAAATGTTTGTCGAGCGTCTTTAAAATTGTAAATGAACCTCTCTAATTAACCATTTAGGTACATTTGACGTATCAGAACGTTCCGTATTAGTTTAAATTCATGTTTCCATTAGTTTTTGTAATTCGAATTTGCTTAAGTGATCTCAGTATCATGTAGAAATATATATTCTGAATAATAAGAAATAAATGAATTTTTACCTAAAAGCTACTGCCTTTACATTTTCAAAAAATTAAATGCGTTCCAAAGGCAAATGCCGTTTTAAATAAATGTGTAGTCAAAGGGTTAATCCCTTGTTTAAAGGTAAAATTTAATCTATGAATATGCAATCTAGTACCTCATCTCCCTGGGTTTAGTAGTAAATCATCCCTTCCCTGAAATTCTGAAATAGATATGAAATCCTACACCATAAAAAATTCATATGTTATTATTTTATATTATAAATTTTTTTTGTTATTATTTAATCATATTTGAAATGGGATTTTAATGGCTAAAAATATATCTTGACTGAAGATGTAAATGAAAGAAATAATGTCCATTGCAATTGCAATAAAATAAGATAGTTTTAAACACTCTTAATTAACTTGTAATAAGGCATTTTTAATATTATGTAACTCTGATTTAATTGTTTGATTTTACCTTATGTAACTCTGATTATTCTGTGCGTACATATGCGAAGACATGTGTATATGTGTGAAAATGGTTTGCAATAATTTAGTTTTTATTTTTACTTCGACAAGCATATTCGGCAACTTCGGTCAGTGGAAATTCTAAATTTAACAAATCATATTACATTCAAAAATCTTTAGAAATTGTGAATTGTTGCAAATAAAGATAAAACTTTCTTAAAAATCAAATTTATTAATAAGTTCACTAAAATAAGCTTTAAAATTAATTTAAATAGAAAACATCTTAAATAACTTATTACAACTTGGAATCATTAATTAAAGTTAGTGCTCAAAATACACTGGTGTGCAAAACTTAAGCAACAGGTATGTTTTTTGCCATAACTTCACGAGAAATCATCTGAGAGACATGAAATTCAGAAATAAGATACAGCATTTTGTTCTGAAAGAATGACGAAAGCATAGTTGCGCAGAAATGAATACTATGCATACAGTAGGAAATCAAACAAAAAAAGGCTTTATTGAACTCATAGTATCGTTATACATGATTGTATGTCCCAGAGGAAGAACCGCAAGCAGATGTTCCTTAGTATGGGATATGCCCTCCCCTTACTGCAATGGTTGCTTCGCACCGTCTCCCCATACTCAGCACCAGATTTTCCGACAGTTCTTGAGGTAAGACTGCCCACTCCTCAATCAGCATATGTTTAAGTTGTCGGGTGTTATCAGGAGGATGTAATCGTGCCGCAAGGCGTCTCCCCAAAGCATCCCACACATGCTCTATTGGATTTAAATCAGGGGAGCACGCCGGCCAATCCATTCGAGTGATATCTTCACTTTCCAGGAGCTCCTCAACAGCATGAGTCCTGCGTGGCCCAAGCATTGTCATTCATAAAAACGAAGTCTGATCCAATGGCACCTTGGAACTGACGCACATGGGGAAGGATCACCTCCTGACAATAGCGATCAGTTACAGAACCTCTGTCGAAAACGTGGAGCTCAGTCCGCCCCTTTCATCATAATGCCTCCCCAGACGACAACTCCAGGACCACCGAAACGGTCTCTTTCCGTGATGTTACTGGGATGAAACCGTGTCCCGACCTCTCTCCAAATCAACTGGCGTTGGGAATCGCTTGTGGCACTAAAACGACTCTCATCTGTAAAGAGGACACGACTCCATTGATGAGATGTCCAGTTTTTGTGCTCCCTGCACCACTCTAAACGGTGCCGCCGGTGGGAAACTGTCAAAGGGATGCAGCGTTCAGGACGGTGGGCGAATAGGCCACCTTTGTGAAGGCGTCTGGACACAGTAAAACGCGACAATTGTCGTCCCGTTGCTGCACACAGTTGCTGAGCAATGGCGCTTGCTGACTGGTTTCGGGTTCTTTTCGGCTGCAGGACGATATGTCGGTCATCCACTGCAGTTGTTTTCCTGGGGTGGCCACCACCAACCTTTCTCACTTCTGTACCTGTGGTTTGGAAGGATTTCCAAGCGCGTGAAACGACACTTTTGTTGATTCCGAACTCTTCAGCTACACTGGTCACACTACGCCCCTCCTCCAGCTTTCCGATCATTCTTCCATATGTGAAATCGTCCAGGTGATTTCTGCTAGCCATATTTCACGAATTAACTCACGTGCACTTGCAGCGAATGTCTTTAATTGCGTCTCCGTCCTTCTTTTTATTGTAGTGTTGAGCTGCGCGCGCCTTCCGCACGTGTTTTGCGTACGCTCACGTCGCCTGTGACTTTTTGTTCCTGATATTTGCATAAGCATGATCTTTCTCTTGAATTACGTGTTCATTGTACTGATCGCAAGAACTCCTTTTCTGCAATTTCATGGCTATCTGCTTAAAATTTGCATTGTTGCTTTAGTTTTGCACACCAGTGTAGGTTGTTGTAACGATAAAATACTACTAAAAGTTAGATGATGATATAATACGATTCAAAGTTATTTTATCGTAAGTTGATTTAGTTTAATTTAGCTTAGTTATATTAACGTCCCGTTGTAAAGCAACACTAAGATTATTTTGGGACGGACCTCGTAATTTTGAACCGCGGTCAGATGACGAGGACGACACCTAAGCTGGCACCCCACTATCCACCCCACACCACACCAGCGGGAGGACGTTTGACCCCGACGGATTTAACGTGCAACAGACTCCCTTACATGACGGTTCTTCGGTGGAATCGGATCTCGAACCTGAAACCCTACGGCTCACGAGCCGAGACCTTATCATAAGTTGGATAATTTATCAAAGTTATTTTTTATTAAGTTATCATAGGAAAACGTAGTGTTCTAATCACAGGATAAATGGGAATTTAGAGAAGTTTTACTTGTATAAAACCAAAAATATCCATGCCAATGGGAAGAAGATATAAAAGAAATCAAGAAATAGCCAAGAAAAACAAAGTTTAATCTAGCGAAAAACAGACTTGAATGTCACCAGTTGAATAATAAATATGACTTGCCTACGAAGATTGATATTCTGGTCTTAAAAAATAGTGTTTTTACTTCTTACACTCAAAAAATGATCTTTTTAAATATATCAATTTTGTAACATTTTCCCCTCAATTTTAATTAAATTTGAAACACTATCTGTAACAGTGTTTTTTAATGCTCTGATAGAATTCAATCTCCTCCATCAAAATATTCAATCCAGCATTTTTGTCAACAATTAACTCCTTAGTAAGATTTTTAACTTGCAGTAAACCGATTCAATTAAATTCATGTTTTTCAGTCATATCAAATGAAAAGGTGAAATGCTTTTAAAAAAGTTTCATATAGATTATTTATAGCTTAAAACGTCTCTATAATCTGCTTGAACAACTGATCACCAAAGATGGATCGTACTCAATTATACAAACAATCGATCTCTTCATCGTGGCAGTGACACATTCTAATATATAGCTTTAATAGTCAGTGTCAAATGATCATACGATTGAGCCCTGTACTAACCAAATGTGTAGTGGTATTGTTAGCGAATGATGTTGGATAATTAAGAGTTAATGATTAGCTACGAATTTCGGCCAACTACAGTTAACTTAAAATAATCAACAATTGTAGCTTTTCATAATTGATTTATTTGTTTGTTTAGCTAGATTAACGTCTCGTTTTAAACAACACTAGCTCTATTTTGGGACAGACGTAATTTTGATCCACCGTTTGGACGACACCTGAGCTGGCGCTTCCTTCTCCAAGCTTCCACACCACACCAGCTGGAGGGAGTTTGACCCGACGGGTTTAATGTGCACCAGACACAACGGTTCTTTCATGGAATCGGGTCACTAACTTAAGCCCTCCGGTTCCGAATCCATGATCTTACAACCAGGCCACCGTGACCCCTTGATAATTCATTTATAATATTCAATGACAATTAAATAAGATTTTTGTCTAAGGCACTTTACAACCATATTTATTAACACAAGGAATCCAAACTGCATTTGTAAAATTACGATTTCAGGCTTAATTTAAATAAAAAAAATATAATACATATTCGCTTTATAGATTTTTCTACATTTAACTACGACGATATAGTTACATTCTGTCTCTTCAACAGAGTTTTTCCATAAATTATAATTTAACTATCGTATTTCACCTCTTAAGTCCCAACAGTGATTTTTTTTTAGTATGCCGTGTATAAATCGTAGCATCTGATGAGGGTTAAACGGAAGTAATTATTTCTTAATTGATATAATGTGGAAATGCCCACCAAACTACGTAAAAACAAATGGCTCAGAATTAAAAAAAAAAAAAAGGTTTAGAATCGAAAACCATTCGCATTTGTTTGTGAAATTTCTAAACACTTCTAACTCGAAATAAATGCGGGCAATCTTCGAACTGCATACTTTTAAGACAGACTTGAGAACCCTTTTTAATATTTCGGTCGTTTAAAACGCTGTGGAGATGCTATTTCGGATATAACTAAAGCTATTTAATTGCTTGGAAAAGGGGAAAGAATAGAAAGCCAGGAAAGGCGACGGGGACAATTCAAAATGTTCGGGCCGAATTAAAAGGAGGGAGGGCTTTCGTCCGCCATCAAGAATTCAATTCACGCAGTTTGGAGGCGTACGACTAGTGAAAAGGCAGTTAAGAAACAATGGTTTACATTAAGTGAACTGCGAAGTAAATGAATTAATGCTGGATGCGTGCGTAAATCTGTCAACTTCATGTTCCCAAAAGGAAAAGAAGTATCTCTTGGGTTGGAAAGACCTTGAACTTATTCTTATCACGTGTAAATTAAGAATAAACGCTGATAATTTCGTTCTTTTCTTTTTTTTAGACTATTTCTCTTTGATATTAAGTGATGTGCTTGCCTTTCGTGCCTCTGGTTTAGATGGTATGTCCATCTTTAAGTAAAGAGGAAAATCATAATGATTAATGAGAATATACGCAACAATTGAAATATAAAATTTTGAAGTGTGAACTTTCAGCGTTCTAGAAGGAAAAAGAAATAATATTTATTCAATATGCGTTTTAAAGTGAAAGAGGATTCGAAAAGAAAATAATACCCAATAAATAAACAATATTTAATTAAATTAAAACTTAATCATGAACTTACTTAATCATGAAAGAAATATTAATTCGTTAAGCATATGTATTTTACAGATAAAATTATTACATAAAATAATTGCACATGAATGTGATAAATAGACAAAGAAATAAAACTTATATGCAATGGAATTATCACTTACGATCCTTACGAAGTGTTTTGAAAACCTAAATCAGAATTTTCTGTAAAGTAGAACTTTTTTTTACAACAATCAAATGACAGACGAGGTGCTCCTTAAAATGGAACAAAATTGGGGAAAACAATTTTTTTTAATAAACAATAATTTCTTCTTTTACATAGTCTCCTACAGAGTATTTAATCAAATTATGCTCGAATAATTTTATTTCTCCCATATAACAGGGTTTGTCAAATCTTTAAAAATCGGCTACTTTTCGGCAATAAATTTATAGGTCTCAACAAATTTCTTTCTGCCAATCATTTTTAAGCGTGCGAACATGTAGAAATCTTAAGGAGCTAAGCCTGGTAAACAGAGGGGGGATGCTGAAGAATTTGTTTATGTAAATTGTTTAGTTTTGCATTCACGATAACAAAAGTATGACCATGTGCTTATAAAAATCGTTCTTTTCATTTCCTTTTATTCTATATATCATTACTTAAAAATTCAGTAAAGGAGCACAATGCTATTTGGTAATGATTTTACCATTTTCCGAAATGCTTAAGAAGAAATTTTATCACAATTATCCCAGAAATCTGTCTCCATAAATTTTCCTATTGAAAACTCAGTTCCAGCCTTTTGGGAAACGGAATCCGCAGTAACAATGTATTATTTTGATTACACTTTTGACCCAGATTGATAATGATGAGACCAAATCATCTCCAATATTATGAGATGATAAAAAAATTCTCCTGAATTCTCTTGAAATCAATTCTGAAGTTCCTGGATTGGCCTTTTTGATACAGAGTAAATAAGGATACGTTTTTTGGCTAATAATGTTTTTATGTGTAAATGTTGAAGAAAAATATTACCTAAGCTTCATTTCAAATGCCCATGCCCATCTTCCCAGCAATTTCATACATCCTCAGCCACTTTCTATCCATTATATATTTTGAATTTCTTAATGATTTCTTGATTACCAACAATGACTTTTGAATAACAATAATTTCTGGTAGATGATTTCAATGATTTCTTGAGTGTTCTTCAAGACGGTCTAAAATTAAACATCACGTATGGCGATGTGGCCACTTCAAAAGCCATAACAAAACTCTTACGAAATAAGCTAATCGAAGGTATTGTGTTTATCAAGATTATTTCTGGTTTTCTTACCCGTTTACAATTTCAGAAAACAAATGACTCGAATAAACTATGTAGGGTTATTCCGGTCTGAAAGGTCCATTAATATAAAGTGAAAAAAAAGAAGAAAAAAGAAAAGAAAAGAAAATGTAAATAAAAGAAAGGTCAAATAAAACCGAACAGATGATGTCAGAGTGTGTTTTGGTCCTAAAATTTTCACAGTGCTGCTGAAAAATGGATATTCTGTAATCATCTAATCTTTAACCTGAATCTTTTTTCCTCTCATAAAAAATCTCAGAAACCATTCGATAATATGAAAATACAAACGCCATGATTCTTTATCAAATTATTTATACAGCTTCATTATAGGATTCATAAGAAAATCTAATTTAAAAGCCATATATAAGCTTATTCTTTATTTAAATATTTAAAAAAGCAGCGCTGTTTAATAGTCGTAGCAGAATGGCATTAAAATCAGCATATTTTTTGCTCATTTTATATTTAATAACTAATAACCAGATAATAAAGGAAAATCAGCAGAATCTTCTCAACCTACACCCTACAACGCTATCTACTATCCAGCATGTAATTACCTCGAAATAAAAAAAAAATCAAAGTAATTGTATCTTCTGCTTGGATAGAAAAAGAAGAAAATAATGGAGAAAAAAAAAGAAATAAAACTGCAATAATTTTATGTTGTTTTTTCCGGTTTTCTCTTTTTGCTATTTTTGTGGATCCTATTTCAGTACTAAAGCATGGTAATAAGACTTTTTTTAAAAATTTTTTTACTTTCTATAATTTTTTTGCATTCAGTTTTCATTAACTATCTAATAAATTATCGTTTGCTATAGTTCAGATTTTTGTTCAAGCCTTTTTTTCTTCATATTTTTATTGAGAAGGAAAAATGAGAAAAGCTCTTTTTTTTTAATTCATTTTCTTTATTTGATTTTAAAATTAATTTTATGTATCTCTTAGAGAGAAAATACCTATTTGGTTTCTCTCTCCTATTGCTACAAATTGAACTTTTCAATGCTGATATTTTCATTTTAAATATAACCATATTATTAATTTCATTTGTTTAAATATTTATATTTTTAAAAAAAATCTTAGTTACTTATGAATCTGAAAGCTCTTTAATATTTTAAAGACGTTGAATGATACATATTTATTAATATTTACTGTTATTTTGATATACTTGGAAAATGCAAAATAAAGTACTGTAAACTGCAAAATTTACCGAACTAAACCAACTGATTTTTTTTTAGTATTTTTAAATGTTTAATTGTTATCCGATTTTTCTTTCTGAGGGTATAAATAACCAAGCATTTTCAAAGGGGTAAAATCTTTTGTAATAATTTTATTTTTATTCAGAATTTTTCTATTTATTTTTATTATTTGGTTTAAGAATTAAAATATACTTTTTTTTTCTACAAATACAGCCGAGGCCTACACAAAAATAAGGACATGCAGAAGCTGACATTATTTACAGATAGAAAATAGAGAAATAATGCTTAGCATGTGGCTAGAAAGTTAGTTTGACTATAAACATTCCTAAGAGAGATTCGATTCATTTGTGTGAGCACATCCCACTTATTTATTTTCCATATCATTCTATTGAGTTTTCTATAAAGATACTTGAATAGCGGCTCTTAACAGATAAATCGCTATAATACTTGGTATTTTTTAGAAAATTTTTTGTTATCAGCTTCATTGTCAAGGCAACTAATCGATATCCTTTGGAGATGCGTATGAATCCCTTTTCCTTGTTATGAAATTAACTCTGCTAAGAAACCATATTACATAATTGTAATAGCATATACACAGATAATTAAGCAACAGTTGGATTTAGTCTAAAACTCGATGCTAATCTGCAATTTCCAAGATCACTTGCTGAATTTCATCAATTTAATTTGTTATACTTTTGTTATTTTGTTCGTACGTACTCGGACAGATAGACAGACAAATTTGCTGTAAAGGGATTTTGTCGGAATTTGATATAAATCTAAAGTTCTCATATGAAACGCATATGCATGGCTTTACCTAGGATCTTTGAGTAACCGAGTTCATAGACCAAATGACATAGGTCCTTAATTACATTTTCTGGCCTCAGAAAGATATAATTTGGAGATTTTTAAAAATCTCAAGGTCGTATTTTTTATTATTGAAATACAAGGGGTGTTCAAATGAAAAAGTATGAAACGTCGTAGCAACGTAATCGTTAACATATTTGCCTATGCTGCGATGACAGAACGTAGCGAGACATCTAGGGATGCAATTGGAGTCTCCGACGTAGATCGGAGCATGCGCAGAATCTCTTATAAATACCGCCGTCCAATTAGCGTGGCAGTGCATGTGAAGACAGGCTACTTGCTGAAATCCTCTAGCACAGAAGAACCACTAATTCCGATGTGTACTGTGAGACACTCCGAAGACTACGCAGGTTCATCAACAACAAAAGACCTTGGCTACTCACGGAGGGTGTGATTTTGCTCCATGATAACACGCGTCCACATGTCTCCAGGGTCACGCATCACGCACACGGAACTGGCCAAATTCAAGTGGGAGCAGCTCGACCATCCACCCTACAGCCCGGAGATGTCGCCATGCGATTTTAATGTATTTGGTCCCCTGAAAAAAATCTGAAAGGGAAGGGTTCAACTGGGACGCCGAACTCAAGGACGCTGTGAAGGACTGGGTCTCGTCACGGCCACAGGAATTCTGAGAACAAGGAATCCTTCGCCTCGTTAATCAATGGGATCATTGCGCTCTGACCTATGGTGTATACTTTGAATAAAGTCTTCATTTATACCCACAGTGTCGTTTCGTACCTTTTCATTTGAACACCCCTTATACTATTTATTTTATTTTTATTTATTTATTTACTGTACAGTTCATAGTTAGAAGATTTGTATAAAAGAAAAATGCATTTAAAATATAAATTTGTTTCATGTCTCACATCTAAGATTTAGGAAATTTCCTTAATATTTCAATACAAACATAGCAAATGTAGTATTTCATATAATATTACAAGAGATTTTATGTTGAAAAATGCTATATTTCTTTTTAGAAAATAAATAATTTTCTAAGACTTAAACTTAAGAAGATATAACGAAGAATCATTCGTAAAAATGTCCGTATGCTTCTATCAAAACAAACATCATCGAAATGTTTATGGAGAATCTTATTTTTTTAAAGTTATCTTCGAAATTTTTAATTTAAGATTATAAAGTAAAAAAAAACAGCTCATAAAATTTCTTTTATTCTTTTGATTTCTTTAATCTAGAATGCTTTCTAAACTCTCAATTCCAAACCAAATAACAGTCGTCAACTCTCAGGTCAAATGACCGAAAAAAAATTCTCAATGTTAAGAGTTTGTTATATTACAAAAAAGAAATACGCTTGGATAAAAAGTATCAAACATTCTTCCAAAAGTAATTTTTCGAGGTTGGTTAGCTAATGTCATCGGCTCGGGGGGGGGAGAAAAAAAGAGAAAACTCTTAAAAGTTGATAAGGAAGAATAAAGAGCTATTTATTTCGTCCCACCCCCTCTGCGATATTTTTATTTTTATAGACTGCATCGAAGGCGTAACTGCTGAAACTTTTTCATATAAGTGTGTTAGTTTTTACTGTATCTATATGCATGTTCCTGAATATTTCAAAATAATATGGTCCAAATCTCAAATCTTCAAATTCGTGATCTCTGAAACTGTTTTTTAAAATTCTATTTATTGTTACATTATAAAATTTTAAGGCATTTTTTTGTTTTTGTTTTTTAATGAAACAAAAACTATTTATATCTCATAAAATCTTTCCACACATACAACCTTTATTAACTATTGGAAAATTGCATCCAAGTATATAATTTAAACAAAAGTTAACTTTTAAATCAACATATTCAAAATATTTCTAAATATTAATTATTCGTCTAAGCAGAATATAAAAATGTTTTTCATGAATACTATAGATAAACGGAACGGGCATTCTAATCGTGATTCTAAGAATAAATTTTCAAATTGTTACAAGTAGGCACATACTTTTGGGCGGAAGTTTTCTAAATGACGCGCAAAGTTATATTTTATACTCCTTGAACCAATACATGTGGTGTTGAAAGAAAGGAAATCTAAACCTTTTTGCAGTTTCTAGGTCCTATATTTAGTAAAATATTTTTGACATGCTGATATTAAAAAAAAAAGTTACAACCCTCTGTCTGCATCTGAGCAAGATACGAAGTTTTGAAAGTCAGTTGCAGTATTTTTAAGGACGTATTATCTTTTTAAAACCAATATTTTAATTTATATACATATTGCGACGAATCTGTAATACATTGTTTGTAAGTTGAATTTATAAGTCAGTATTAGTAAAGTTCTATCTGAGATTATCGGTACAATACTTGTAGTGCTCACTGGAATTGATGAGTATTTCTTAAACAGAACTTTTATGAATTTTTTAACTTTCAGAACTTTTTTAACAGAAACTAAAACAGATCAACGAAACAAAGAATAAAAAAACTTGATTTATTCAGCCATTATTTTTACTAATTCTTCCAGATAAACAAATGTTTATGAAACAATCTTTTATCTAAACACTGGTATCAAATTCTTTGTTTTAATTTCATTTAAAATTCGGCCATTCAAGAAAATACAAAATTAACAACGCATGAATTAAATAAAATGAAAATTAGAATGCTGTTAGAAAAACAATTTATTAATTACAAAAATGAAGTTTTAATAAGTTCGCATTATTCGACAAAGCAATCATAACAATTTTAATTCAAAATGGCGCAATTAAAACAGAGCTGGTTTGAAAAGTTATTTTTTAACATAGCATCATTAGTTATTCATAGTGTTTATGCTTTATTCTTTTATTGCTAAATTTAAAATTCAATCGAATTCCTTTGTTAAACTCCAATTTATTTAATTCTCTCATAAAAGCACAATCTCAAAAAGAAAGAATCAAATTGCAAAGTCTTCCAATTCTGCCTAAGGGTAACTAGATCCACGAATAATTTAAATGGAAAATGACGCTCATTAATATTTTAATTAATCTTTAAAATATTTCTAATCGTAAAAAAAAATCCTATTTTAATCAGTTCTAAGATATAACAAACGGCACTTTGTTAATTTCTGCAAGAGTAAGTGTTTTAAAATTGCTCATTAGTGAATATTTTATTAGTGAATTTTTATTGCTCATTAGTGAATTTTTATTTAGTGCTCATTAGTGAATCTGAGTTCCTTTTTCGATTTAACAGAATTTTTAAATGGCGATATATTTATTACCTTTCTTTAGGAAGAGAACGGCAGAAAACTTCTAACCTTTGTTAGATTTATAATCAGTTTTATCATTGGATATATTATATATAAAGAACGATTTTCCATTTAATCCATTTTATTTAGGGAATATATTATTTTGGAATAATTCCTAATAATATTAATGACAAACATGAAACAGCTTTTAATCCCTTGTGCTTCGGTTTATCTCAGGAAAATTTTGCAATGATGCGCCTTATAATTTGAGTTAGTATAAATATAAAACTTTAGAAAGGAAAAAACGAATTCTTTTTAATGTTTCGATACTGTATAAATTTTGCACATGTTTAATCATGCTCCGCATACTTCATACTGCATACCAACTACAGTTCGCCATTGAGAATTTGGCAATTAAAAGCTTATCTACTCAGCCTAGAAAATTTAGCCACGATTTCGAACCAGTCTGGTGAAGCAGCGTGAATGCGAAATAAAATATGCAATATAAAAACAAGAAACCTTGTCCAATTTCTGCAAGATAACCCGAAATTGCAGAAGCCCAAAGAATTTGGTTCGTACCATTCTATAATATGAATTCCCAGATCCAAGCCCAAATAATTCATTTCCTTAGTATCCTCAATCAAATCCCATCTCTATGCAAATTAAACTTCACATCAGAATTCATGAACTCATTTTCCTCATCATGTGCATTCTTTTTGTATAATTGCATTCCATATTATATAGTTGTTTTATTGATATTTTCGTATTTAAAATGTAACTCTTAACATTTTTTCGTATACGAAGTATTGAGAAAGTATTGTAATTTTAAATTACCTCTGCATTTATTTTCTTAAATAATGAAACGGCTTTATCACTAATAAAATGTCTGTTTTCCTTTATTAATTTCTAGTGTACGAAATATAGAGAAAGTATTGTGATCGTCAAGAATTTCGAACTTCAGATTTTGACGAATCTTCATGTTTCAGACCGCTCTGAGTTGGAAAAGCGGATTTTTGGAAAATTCTCCATCCGTATGTGACAAAGATAACTAAAAAACGCTTTGGTGAAATTTAGTATGCGATCTTTACACCAAATTTGTAAATTTCGATCAAATTTGAGAAAATTACGTTCAGAGGATACCTATCCTGTTGTTCGAATACAAGTTTACACGATTACTATAAAACGGAGGTAGATATTTAGATAAAATTTCGTATACAGATTTTCTATCTATAGTCTACATACCAGTTAAATTTTGAGCCAAATACAACTATGGTTTGATCGCCAATCGTCCTATTTATCTACGTCTACTTTTAAAAACTCGAAAACCCGATATTTCCAAAATGCAATGACTTAAATATATCAAATTTGATATGTAATTTTGCAATTTCAAATGAAGCTTTATGCGAAACTTTGGTTTTAATCGGGTGAGAAGAACGCGCCTAGAACCCAAATTTGATTTTTTGATAATTTTGGCTATATACCATGAATTATTCACCAAAAAAATTGCCAAGGATGACAGGATAGATTCAGTAAACATGCTAAATTTACTCTAAGGCTTAATATTTTGTAACTATTGTACGCCGATCTCCTTCTCTGAGATAACACTCTTATTAAAGAGCACCCGAGAAATTTTTGAGGAGACCACTATCTTTTTTTTTTTTTTGCATATTTCATCATTATACATCTAAGATCGACTAGGAACAACTTGGTTCCAATTGGTTGAATCGCTATAATTCTGGAAGTTTTCAGTAATATCTATTTTGTCACCAAAATCGTCAAATTTATCGCCAAGTTTCCAAATGGTCGCCAAATTTGTCACCAAGCCCTGAGATTCTGCATCCGATTAGCATCCAACGGAGCTGACCGTAAAACAGTCTTTCTTATGACACTATTCATGATGGAAAGCAAAAATTACAGGTTTGTAACAATATTGATAGTAAAAGCAGGACATCAACTTAGTATTTTGTAATTGATTCATATAATATCAACTGATAGAAAACGAATAAAGTCGAAGATATCATCAATGAAATTCAAAAATTGATACTGAGCACCTTCTACCCTTAATCTGTACCACTTTTGTGTATCTGATACAATATCATCTAGCCCTAATCTGAAAGAGGTACACAATCACATTGTCATTTGATATTGTCATCCTCTTGTTACATGAAAGGAAATAAAGAAACGGATATGATTATTATATAAGCTGACATAATGTTAGTAAATCATGCTATGCTTGATGAAAAAATCTTTCTAATTGCTCTATAGAGAATATTGTATAAACTAGAGCTACCAAAATTGTAATAATGTTTGATAGAATATAACCACTAAGTAAAGATCATTAAACATTTAAATGAAATATTAATGATTTTTTTTTTCATTTTTCTTCAATAGCTTCAGATCGTTTTATCGCAGATTAAGAAATCTTAAATGATTTTAAAATAAAAAAAAATAAACGTTTCAATGATATTAAATTTTTCTCTTAGATTTTTTTCTCTAATTTTAATACAATTTTGAAAACATTTTAAAGGAGTTCTTGCAACAATGCTTTTCAGTTTTTTTTAGTTACTGGATTTATACTCATGCATGCTGAGATATTATATTTCTCGAATACATATTGTTGTTGCTTTATAAATAAGACTTAATTTTGAAAATCAATGGAAAGATCCTGAAGCCTTATCATAGCATGATGTTTAGAACTAAAGTTTCAAAATGCAATTCTTTATTTATATTTTGACATTAAAAAGAAAAAAAAATAAAGATAATAAAAAATTAGGTTTTCTTATTTGACCGAAATTATCTTCTCAATGAAAATAAACTTTAAAATAAATAAACTTCACTTGTTCGTCTGTTAGATATTTTTTCTTCTCTATTTGAAAGAAAACAGAAAAACACTGCGAAAAAAACCAGGCGAAACATTCTTGCAGATTACAACAGATAATAAACAATGGAAAATATGGCGGAACTCAAAAAATCGTAATCTGAATCGTAGCTTTCAATTCAAGAATTTCATTTTGAAATACTTGAATTGTAGATACGCTTCAGATTATATTTGCTATTGAGCAGCAGCCATCTGTCAGTATGTGGAGGTTGAAGCAATATAAACTGCACTATATCAATAAGGAAACAGATGAGAGAAATATTTATTGATACTAAAGGGACTTGACGTTTTCTGGCACTTAGAGTACAAAATTTAACGCCAAATGGCGGAATTCCGTAAAAATTTGAAATGGAAAATATAAATAGACATAGAATTTGTATTTGCATATTGTATGGGAACTGCCAGAATTTATTAATCAGAAATATAAATACTTTTTCAACAAAAGAGTATTTAAAATAAATAATGAGGCATATTAAAGATGCTATTATGTTGATGATATTGAGCTCTCATAATAAGGAAATTGATAAATTAATTAAATTTGAGGAAAATCAAAGTAATTGACATTAAATAGTGGGAAAAGAAATTATTTAAAAGATATGAAAACGTCATCGTTTTGCAGACAGCAGAGTTAGTGAACTAGGAAGATTCTTTTTAGATAATTTATCTATTATAATATTTTTATGACACAAATTCTGGCAATTTTCAAAATAGCTTCTTCAAGCTTGAACCCTAGGAGCAAAATGAATTCTCATTCAATCGTTTATATATATATACATGTTACGTTCAATGAAATTAATCTGTTATTACTAATAATTATCTTAGTGAGGATTTTTATTGACCTTCATCTAATCATAAAAATCATTTATTATAGATAATGAATATTAATAATAATGTTTACATTATTTTTTATTATGCTGTATTAGTAATAACATTTATACATAGAAATCAGAATTTACATTTCCACCATAATACGCTTTACATGCAAAAAAAAAAAAAAAAAAAAAAAACATAAACTGAAAGGAAACGAAGAGAAATTTGAATTTTTTTCTTTAACTATTATAGGTAAGAATTTTCAATTTAGGTAAAAAGTTGCCTTTACATAGTGGAAATTCTTATATTAAAAGGTTTTTTTTGGTTTCCCCCAATTAGAATGGAATTCCGGTGAACGAGCTTAATTCGTTTCCGAAACTTACTTGTAGTGCGAAACACTCATTAAATAAGGGGCCGCGGTGGCCTGGTGGTAAAGTCTCGGTTTCGGAACTGGAAGGCTTCGGGATCTAGACCAGATTTCTCCAAAGTACCGTCGTAAGCAAATCTGGTGAACGATAAATCCGTCGAGGCCAAATGCCCCCACGCTGGTGTGGTGTGGTGTGGTGTGGAAGTTTGGAGAGGAAACGAGATCTCAGGTGTCGTTCTCGTTATCTCACCATAGTTCAGAATTACGAAGTTAGTCCCAAAACAACCCTAGTATTGCTTTAAAACGGAATGCTACTACAACTAAACTCGTTAAACAAAACAAATTTTCCATAGAAATCCATGTAAAAATATAGCACCGCGTTTACTTACGAAAAAAAGTATCAGACAAATTTATAATAATGTATTTTATTATTTACTAGCCGCCTTTGGCGATCGGCCGGTTCGCCAATCTTAATGTTCGTTTAAATTTTAATAATTAAATAGGTTGAACCGTTTTTAACCCCCTTCTTCGCCAAGTTGCGATAACGCGCCAAATCTGGCAATCTTTATTATGCACTATAATTGAACATCTGCTCCTTTGCTTTTGAACAATTCTCAAGACCGTTGTTGGCGATTTTTAAAAATTGCGCCAAGCAGGGGGTTAAACTCCGGTCGTACCATTAAATATTTTACGCAATTCCAACTTTAAAAGATTCTTCATCAAAATATTTTAAAACTTCAAATTTTGAGAGTCATATAATTCACTCATGATTTTATAAAGGCCTTCAGTCATAACGTAATATGTATCTCTCTAATTTTCTGTTACCTCTCGTAGAATTTATGCTTTAAATTAAAGTGTAAATGATTAATCTGCAATTAATATAATAATATTTTTTACTGAAACAAAGCATTTTTTTATAATATGATTACTGATAACAGAGTCACTGAGCGTTTAAACTTTATGGGCACTTAAGAATATATTTCTTAATTTATGTAATATCTCAAGAATTTGTCAACAAAATTTTCTCAGATTCATCATGAACAGATCGATTAATTAACAATATTTAATTTTAAATGCATCAAACAGTAAGAAAATAAAATGAATCATTTAAAATAATCGGTCGAAAACAGGTTTAAAAAACTACTTAAAAAACAATGTACTTAAAACTATAAGCATATACAAAAAAAAAAAATATAACTAACATAAATACAATTTAATTACAAAAGCGTGCAACTAAAAATAATTTGAATCATCCGTTGATAATGGTTGTCATGTCAACAATCAGAACACAATGCGCATGCGTGAATTTTCAACGCCAGTTATGGTAACGCAAATGCGTGAATTTTTCTACGCCACTTGTGATAACGCTATGCAGATTAGACATTTTTAATTTTCTTTATTCTGTGTTATTTTAATTCAAAAGTACTTCAGAATGAATCTGAAACATGGATTAATTAACACTGTTTAATTTTAAATTCATAAAACATTAAGAAAATAAACAGAATCGTTTGAAATAATCGGCCGAAAAATGTTAACCCTAACCTCATTACTGTTGGAAGAAAAAAAAACTGAAGCCTTACTCATTTGGCGGTGGGGAAAATGAAAGATTTTTTTGGCTGGAAAGTTAGTTTTTAATTAATAATTAAAATTCTAATTAAAAATTCAAAAAAGGGACCCCAGGTGCACATTCCCGACCTCTAAGGTGTACATGTACCAAATTTGGTAGCTGTAGGTCAAATGACCTAGCCTGTAGAGTGCCAACACACACACACACACACACACACACACAGACACACACACACACACACAGACACACACACACACAGACACACACACACACACACACACACACACACACACACACACACACACACACACACACACAGACATTGAGCTTTATTTATAAATAAGTATATAGATAATGCATGTTTTCTTTTTATTAGAAAGTTGTTGAGGACAAATTCTTCAAAATTTGCCAACAATGGGACAAAACATTAACTTCAAGTGAATTTAAAATGCTGCCTGATTTCAGTGATGATTCTCAACATGCGATGAAATAATTGCAAGAGCTTTCAAACTATATTTTATATCACTGTTCTATTCAATAAATTGCCTTGCTGAGGCTATTATTGGCTGTTCTCCTGACTAAATTTTCTCCGTATCTTTTTGATGTGACAGTGAAAGCAGTTCCATGCTTTCTTTGGTAGTTCTGACTATGCTCTTCCACCAGCTCATCAATGCCCTAGCCACCCACCTTTAGTACCACAATCTTGACCAAAGAACCAATCTTGTTGATTAAAGTTCTACAGAAACTTGCTCGAGTCCCTCAGAGTCGCATCCGATAGTATCATCCGTCCCAAACTTCTTCTATGTGAGTCTAAGGGTTTTCTTCATACAAGCGCTCAATACAGGCCAATCCAGGATGTGTCATCATGATGTCTCCTTTTCACTCGTTCTGCAAAACATCACTCGTTAAGACAGTCACATTTTTACATTTTGTTTTGCTCATTATCAGAGGATTTCGTTAAGCAAGGTTGATTATATTACTATTAGATAAAAACATCACATTATACAATAAAGTTTTATTTTTGATCGAAAATACGAGGCGGTAGCTGAATTGTGCTATAATACCATCTTCCAAATTGAAAGTTCAAGAGTTCTGTCCTTTGGAGCCCTATCATTAAGTATGGGCCTGTTCCTCAGAAGATCTAAGCTCAATCCAATCCGAAAGCAAAACAAACAGATCGGCCACTTCAAAATAATCAATTTAGTAGAAAAGCACTAGAACCAGTCAGTTCCTATTTTCGCAAAAATTGAACTCGCATTTTTCACCTTCGCGTGAAAAATACTGAAATCCTGGCATTTTGCCGATTGAGCTATTGGCTGTTGATTTCAATTTTCATTACAAACTGCTAAAACTCTATTTAAAGTATTACAAATTAATTAAATTTAATAATTAATTAATTAATATTTGAAAAAACTGTATTGACAT
>JAPMOR010088505.1:164571-178036 GCA_026543865.1 Argiope aurantia | reverse complement strand
ACACACACACACACACACACACACACACACACACACACACACACACACACACACACACACACACACACACACACACACACACACACACACACACACACACACACACACACACACACACACACACACACACACACACACACACACACATATATATATATATATATATATATTTGAAGAAAATTTGAAGAAACTGGATGCACTTGCGATCGGTCTAGATGCTGGCAACCATCTGTTCCAGTTGAAGTTGTTGCGGAAGTGCATAACACAATTACTGCAGGTCCATCGCATACTGCAAGAAGTTGTGCTCGCAATTTGGATTTACCGAATACCACAGTTCTCAGGCATCTGCGCTCTGTTCTGAGGATGTTTCCTTATCGGTTTCAGCGCGTCCAGGTGTTGTAGTCTGGAGATGAGGAGCTGCATGTGGACGCAATTTTCCCCTCATCTGATATGATGAAGATGACAGATGGCCGCTGTGGATAATAGGACGGATGAGAGACAGTTATATTTAAGTGGAAACTTTAACACGAAGAACTGTGTTATCTTAACTTATCTTTAACTGGTAACTTTAACACGAAGGCTGACAAAACCCCTCACAATGTGGCACCGGTGCCTTTACACAAAGTCAAAATGACTGTGTGATGCGGCATCACTAGCACATTTGTTCTTGGTCCGTACTTCCTCGAAGAGATCACTGCCACAGGCTTGAAATCGTGCTCTGCCACAGGTGATAGGTATAAATCAATGTTGCAGAATTACGTTATTCCTGAATTGCAGCAAAGAAATGCCATTAGCGACATTGTATGGATGCAAGATGGGGCTCCTCCACACGTCGCCCAATGTGTTCGACCAGTGCTGCAACAACACTTTGGTGATAGAGTCATCTCTCGTAACTTTGCAGTATCGTGGCCACCGCGATCCCGAGTCCGCATTCCCATGGATTTCTGGTTCTGGTGCTATATGAAATCTAAAGTGCACATGCCTGGCCCACGAGATATGTCAGAATTGCAAGATGCCATAACACGTGAAGTTATGCAAATTCCTACTTTCATGTTACGTGCAGCATTGTTGTGCACAATCTTCCGAATGCAATGCGTTGTCGCCTGAAGGTGAACACGTTGAAAACCTGTAATTATAAATTTCCACATTTTTTCCTGACATTTATATACAATCTTATACTTTTACTTTGATTTCGGCCTGTTTCTTGCCCAACAATCATAAAGGATTTTGATTCCGATTAATTTCTTAATGAAATCGAACAAGTTTATAAAACATTTCATTAAATCTTCTTTTATTTATCAAGCTATATTTTTTTTTTCAATTATAGATTTCTTAAAGCTTTCGTCATCTAAATCTTTTCTTTCATTTCGATAACTATAACTTTAAAAATAGCTGTAGGAAACAAAATCCTTGCTACATAATTACTTTCTTGGATATCAAAACATTACAGATGATAGTTTCGATAATGATCAATTATAACTTCACAAATATTTAAACAATGTCTATATGTCTGACTTATGAGACACTGTCTAGTCACACCCATTAAGATATTACTGTCTAAATTGCTAGATAAATATCTCGTCCATAGCAATATGTAGGAAACTTAGGGTCAGAGTAATCGTATTTATTTTGTCGCTATGCTCAGATTATGGAGATAAGATTTGAACACATAAAATTTGGAAAAAAAAATTGTAAGAGCAATAGTATTTAGCTGTTTCCATTAAAACTATTATACCAGGTATGATGGTTAGAAATTATATTTTTAAATATTTGTTTAAAACTTCAAATAAACTTATATTTTAAAGTTCACAATCCATTCAGAAATGATAGTAAATCGATTCAGTACAAATAATTGGATAGTAGTAAAAAAATTTCCAACAAACAATAAATAATGTTAATCAAATTTCTGCAAAAGGGCTTATTTTAGTATAAAATATTATTCTACTACTAAGTCTATTCTACTGCTAAGCTTCTTATTTTGTTTAACTTTACAAATTTTTGAAGAATTTACTATTGCAAATAACCATTTGCTTTTCATATGAATCTATACATAATTTAATCAATATATATTTTAAAACTTCAAATATAAAAAAAATTGAAAGCGTTCCTTTCGATATAAATGATAGAAACATCTTTATGTGCATTATTAGAAACATTTTCAGTATTAAAATATCGCTATCATAATTTCAAATTAAATGAAATAAATTTTGGGGATAATATATTATCCCATGTTGGCATAAAAAATTAAAAATTAAAAAAAAACCGAGCCTATTGATTAGTTGTGTGGAGATTGGGATTCATCATAAAACTTTTTTGGTGGGGGGGGGGGGTCTACATATTTTACAATTATTCATTGTATCAATAGAGCTGGTCGACTTTTTAAGTGCGAATGAAATTTCATGAGCAAGAACAGTTTTATTAATTCACTTTAGGAACAGTTTTACTAATGTTCTTAATATATAACTGTATGATATTCTTAGCTATTCACATTTAAACAATATTACAGAAAATTGATTTCAAAAAATGTTTTGTGTATAAAAATGTTAACAAAATAAAAATATATTCTTATTTATCAACTCTTTAAACATTTGCATATTTCTGTATTTTTAGCAAAAAATTCATGTTTTAATTTTTCAGGACAAGTATTGGTAGCCTTAATTTATTTGAAAAACATTGGAGCCAATTTCTATACAGAATTATTTTGGTAATGAATGTAATTATCATTTAATTTGTTCAAATACTAATTTTTTTAAAAAAAACCGTTAATCATAGTAAAGTATTTAAACGCTATATATATTTTTTTCAAATAAGTGCAAAAGTACACTGCATTTTCCTAATTTAAATTAAAGACAAAGCTAATGTTTACGGTTGTTCATCTATAAAGCACATCCGTATAAAAGAATAATTAAGATTCACTACAAGGCGCACTGACAGAAATTCTAAATATTTTATTTTTCTAGATTTTTTTTTAGATTTTCGAATTAAGGATATTAAATTATTAGTAAGGATTACTCATGCAATAAATAATATGTTTGGTAGGATTGTAATTTGATAGCCATCTCTTACGATATTTAAACAACAAATTTTTCCAATATTTATAGATCTACGTTCTTGAAAACCATCTAAAATGGAATAAATTAAAGATAATTGTGAAACTTTATTGGGATTATTTGGAAAAAAAAATCAGATTGCTATTTTTGAACTTTTAATAGTTTATCCAATTTTTTTCTGATAGTTTTAAATGTTTTCACCTATTCACATACACTATTTTTATTTAAAAATTTGATTCTTTTAGTTTGCTATTTCAATGAAAAACAAACATTTATATCTACATTAATCCAACAAATGAGTTCTCTAGATATGTGGATAAGAAGTTTGTGGTTCAAAGCTGAGTTTTAGCTTTCCTGTTGGACATGCTAATGCTGTGAACTCAAGTTATTTCCAGTTAATAGCTGGATGTAAATCTTATAGCAGGACTTACATCATGATCTATGATGGCAATTTGTGATCAATCTTAGTGTCCTGATTGATAAATTGATCGTTATTTTCCCACAGCAATGTTAAAGAAATCATCTTCAGTATTAATATTTGAAATCTTCCTTTTACACCATTTATAAAACAAAATTATATTAAATACTGTGAAAACAAACTACAACCAGAAAATATTTCTCTGAAACGTTTTCAGGTTTTTACTTTTTTTCTTGTTCCTTAAAGATCACGACAAAAAATATTTCGGTGTTTTCTTTGTTATATTTAAGGAAATTAAATGTTTTTCTTAATTATTTCAAAAACATATATTGTAATTTTATTGTCAAAACTACTACTATGAAGCAAACAAAAAAAGGATATATATATATATATATATATATATATATTAAACAAAAATCCTGGATTCGATTCACGGATTCGAAAAACTGAGCACGCATCAGTTTTTAGAAAAGAAAAGTAATACCCTTTCCCTCTATCAGCCGGAATGCCAAAGCTATTAGAGATACCAGCAAAATCTCATTGGCGGATAAATGCTACTCCATGATGACTTGAAAGAATTTTTACCCAAACTTTCACCTCATGGGCCTTGCGATAGAAGTAATTGAAAAGGAACTTAATCATTTTCTCACTTCCAGTTATGAAGTTCAAGAAAACTGGGGACACAGGGGGTGAGGCAGCGAGTGAAAGGCAAGCAGATGACGAGCGAAATGAGGTCAGGATCAAAAAAAATTCTGACGCGTCGCTTGTGGGCTTAGCCGCTAGGGATTCTTTGAACATGGCACAAAGTGGGTGTTTTCTCTCCTTCTCTCACTCTTTCATCACTTCTTTCGCTAAAAATTTTGGTTTCTAATATTTTTCATTCCCGACTATATAAATAAATCGAACCCTGTCTTTATACTGGTATTGATTTTTTCACACTAGCTTATAAGGCATCCTTTTTCTTGTACGATAAGATGTTTTGATGGAATTTTCAGTTTAGAATCGGGTTTTTTTCTTAATGCACTGAATTTCGATGAATATATTTAAAAAGATGTTTATTATATTTTCGTTTTTAACTTCTGTATTTTATTTAATTTTATGTGTCGAATATTTAGAAAAAGTATATATGAGCGCTGGTTTAATAATATGTTGTTTAAATATTTTTTAGTCAGTATATCAGAATTATCAATAAAGTAAATATTTTTAAGTCAGTGCATCAGAGTTATTAATAAAAAGTATTTCTAAAACATTCTTTTAGTCATTCAAAACATTCACCATCACATTCATTCATTTTAAACAAAAACATTCACCATTAGGGTGAATGTTTTCCCTTTCTTTTCGATTTTTTTTAACTGAAAAGAAAATTGAACAATGCATTGTAAAGAAGAAATGGAATTAAAAATAGCAGACAAAAATAAGATTAAAAATTATTTTTGTGAATATTTTGGAGAAAAAATTGTTATTGGCATTGAATTTATTCTTTTCAAAATGCATTGGAAATATATATATATTTTTCTTTTGCCGTTATTGACTTTTTTATGCATTTTTTATGATTTTTAATAAAAATTCATCTATGAGAATATAGATGTAATATATGAAGTCAGTAATTTTATTTTACTCCAACTTTAATGAAATTTTCTTCCAACTTCTTTCCAACTTTCTCATCCGATTAAAAAAAGAAAACCTATATTATTAATATATATATATATATATATATTCGTTTTATTTCCAAATTGACTATCATTTTTAATTTAGTTGAATAGAAAAGCTAAAAAAAAATCCGTTCATTTTTTTTGAAAATATTTTTGATATTTGCTTATTTATTTATTTTTCAAATGCATTGAAGTAATTCAAATATCTGATTTTTCAGCTACTATGAAAAATTAAAATCTGATACGATGTTAGTAACACTATTGTAAACGTTCTCTATATTTTAATTGAAATATTTTTATTTTATTTAAATACGTTTTATGTTAAGGTATAGCTTATTCTAATATACAGTAAAATTTCTAGCTATGTTATGTGCTACTTTATCTATTAAAGCACACTTACACTTTTATAAAATAACATATTGCACCACAGAAGCAAACTGCAGAAAAGTTTCTATGAAATATCGTTCTTGTTTTTTAAACACTTCAAATATATGCAGATTTTTTAAATAAAATTATTTTATTTTGGAGAGAAAAAAAGTAATATATTATTTTTGTCAGAATAAGAAAACTTCTACCATTATAAGAAATTGTGTTTTGGTATTAAAATTGCCAAATAAATATTTCCTCCTTTTGTATATAAAAAATGCTACTCGCAATGACATTATTTCCTTCCCTTTGGAAATTGTAAAAAAATTCACCTAAAAACTACTTTCCCATTTTTAAATAATCTATAACTGATTCTTTTAAAAGAAAATATATTTAATTTTAAAATTGTTATATATTTCATAAAAGTCTGACCTGAATATAATTCGAATCATACAACTTTATATTAAAAATGATTTAAAAATTCGCTGTTGGTAGAATAATTTTCCTTGCTAAAATATTAAAAATGAATGGTACTGTTTTGTTTAAGCATAAAAAGACTAAATTCATCATTAGTTTAAGAAACTAACTTAAATTCATGAAAATATGTCTTTGTTTTCACAATTTAAATTGAATAGCAAAAAAAAATTAATAGTGTCTCTCTATTTTTCTCTTTTGCTGTTAAGAGGTTTTAAAATATTTTTCCTAAAAAATAATAAAAATATCTGTTGATTCCAAACGGGATTCAAGGAATTAATCCATAAAAAAGATTTCTCTACAACAAAAATCAATTTATATATTAAGACACAGAAAAAAAAATCAGAGTACTTTTCTTTAAAATGATTTATTTCTCTTCACAAATAGCTAAGTTATCTATTATTACGATATCCCATTTCATTGCCTTTAATTACAGCTTCATGCATCGATTACCTGATTTAATAATAAGCAACTCAAAAGAATAACTACTGTAAAAATAACATGACTATTAAATCTATACTTATAATAAAGCTCAATGTGTGTGTGTGTGAGTTGGCGCTCTACAGGCCAGACCATTCAACCTACAGCTACCAAATTTGGCACGTGTATACCTTGGTGGCAGGAATGTGCACCTGGGGATTATTTTTTCGAATTTTTAAATATAATTTTATTTGTTTAAAATTTAAGCGAAATTTTGGCGTGTTTCCGCTATAATTTCCGAAAATATTACCGCACAAAAAAGATTTTTACATGAAGTTAAAATCAAAAATTTATCTTTTAAATGATACCAATGTTTTAACCTTAAAATTAAATTTCTATTTTTAATGCATTTTTAAATAAATATTTTAACTATATTTTTCAACAATTTTATTTCGTACAAAATGAAAAAAAAAATTAAGCTGCACGAGCACGTTTCGCATTCATGGGAAAAATTAGCTTTTTTCAAAGTGTTGCCATCACATTGATTAAAGCTCCAATTAAAAATAAATTAAATATTTTTGGAAATGAAATCTGCAAAAATATAATTTTCGACACGTGTTTGTAGGAAATGAAACAAATATGAAATATTATTTTTTCTAAAAAATAAATTCAAGAAAAATTATTTTATGATCTTTTACACTCTCTATATTATTAATCCAATAAATCAGTTTTATTTTAAGATAAGTTTGTTTTAATATGGAACCGAATATCCATTCAAATCAGGGCCCCACAGCTAATTTGTTAACATTTAGTAAGGCACAGATCTGCTAAAATGATCTAAATGGAAAATGATTATATTTTAAGTAACTTGATTCAATAAATGCTCTAATAAATATTTTTGATTTTTGATTTCACTTAAAGCTTCTGCTGTGGAGATCACGATTAACAAAATGTTCTGGAAACACTAATATTTTTAATAAAAAGAGTTAATTTCCAATCAATTAAATCAATCACTTAAACTGACTGATTTATGAAAATTTGAATATCACTATTCAATAACAAAAGGATAATTTTAGCTTTTTCATCGATCGTTTCAAAGAAAATTCGCCAATCAGCGCACGTTTTCGCAAGATTAATTGGCCTAAGATTATGAATATGTTGAGTTTTTATAAATTTTTAACATTCAAATATTCATAAATAAGACTAAGTAAGATAGTAAAGTCTAATCTAGTATAAGTCTATATATATATATAGTAAATTGAACGAAACGATCTAAACAACAGTATAAGTTTTGTCTGACTATCAAAATTTGGAGATTAAAAATGTTTTGTTTGAGAATCTATTAAGAGACCAGTTACTTAAAATATTTAATTGAAAATTGTAGCGTGCGGTAATACTGGCGAACCGGTTGGTCGCCAAAGGCGGCTAGTATATAATAACTTTTAGGAGGTACAATGATGAAAAAATGCTTGGACCAGCTATAATTTCCAGATATTTATTAAATTTTATAATTTTATGTATTAAATATTTCAGGGAAATAAATATCTGGCAGGAATAGTTTATTTTTTAATAAAAGTTCGTTATTTTATGTTTAAATATTTTATATTTTTTAATCGTTTAAAAAAATATTGAGTGAAAAATAGGAAATGAAAATAAGTTCGCAGTTTTTTAACATTATTTTGAATTTATTTTTACTTTGAATCAGTTATTATATAGTACAAATAGCTTTTCCAAATGACTTTAGCTTACTAGATTTCATTATTAAAGTAAGTGATTTTATTAAATATTTTTATACTGCGCATATTTTTTTATTAATGCATATGATAGATACAATTGGTGTATATTCTCTACGTATGTTTTGATAATAAAATTTATATTATTCTTTTGATAAAAATTTCCGTTTTTGTTCTTCGTATTGTAATGCGTTATTTTATTTCCCTTATTTTTACAAAGAATATTCATTTATTAATGTTAATTCTGTTTTCGACTAAAAGCATTTTCAATTAAATCATAATATTTTCTCTATTATAACGAGAGGAAAAAATGTGTGTGAAGAAGAACGAGGTACGATTTTTATTTTCAGACAATATGGTTTGTCTTCCAGATAAATTGTGAAACGATTAGGGCTATGTATAAACCATCTGGTTGAAACCGTCTCGATCTAATGGATCAAAAAGAGCCATAATTAATCCAGCCCTTTCTTAACACCCATCTGCTTTACAAATTAAAAAGGAATGCAACTGGCATATTCGAGTATAACTGTGCTTTATGTAGGCACTTTTAAAATCTTCTCCAGTAAAATCTATAAAAACAAGAAAACAGTCTCCTCTAACAAAACTACGAATGATAAATCGTTGAGAATGGCAAAACGGCATATTGTTCTTGGACATAATTGGAATATTGTTATATTCGCAGATAAAAAGAAATTTGATATGAACGGATCTGGTGACTTCCGATATATTGACATGATTTTCATCGCGAACGAGCAATGTTGTCTTAACACCTATTAGGCAGTTGTAGTGTTATGTTTTAGGATTTGCTCTTAACAATTATGATAGTGTTTTCTGAAACCAAAAAAGACATGCTTCCTAAAGATTATTACCAAAATCTCGTTTCATTACAAGCGATCTTCCTGATATTCAATAAGGTAATGCTTCTATCCATGTATCACCATCTACAAAATTGTGGTCTCAAACAGATAAAGTAGAATTATTGTACTGGCCATTAAAGAATACCCAGGTTTTAGGCGTTCGAAAAATTTATGGGGTGTAATGATGTAATGATCTGTGCTATTTATGTAGACGGGCATTGTTACGCCAATAAATATAAGGTATAGTATACGATCAAATATTCGTGGAAAAAAATATCGAAACAACTTTTAGAAATATTTGTTTTCTCTGTGACATCTGGATCAATAGATACCGTAAGAAAAAAGGACACATTTCTGAATAACTAAAATGTTTTGTGAACCAAATTTGCAACAGGCTCTATTTAATCTTCAAATTTCCCTTCTGTTTAAAAGGTAAACATGAGCATAGCTGTAATAAATTAAAACGAAATATTATTCAAAATAAATTCATATTACATTTATGCATGTTCTTATTGGGTAAAGTATTATAACAAGAAACAATTATTAGTTTGCATTTCACGGGTGTTTCTTCCACTACTCCTATCTTATTTCTTCCACCACATGCAATAATTAAAGCATGAATACGATTCTTAAGAGTTAGTAAGAGTTTATTTAATTGAAGGTAAATTATATAGCCCAATATTCCATCACAGTTTCGTAATAACAAATTTTAATGTTTTGAAAATCCTAATTTATAAATGAAGAAACATTTTCTTGCAGAACATTCTAATTTCTAAAATTCTGTGTACCTTATATTCAGAATAAAATCATATACTCACACTTTTAAAAATTTTAAGTAAAAGGAATTATTCGAAATAAAACATTTGCTCAGTTTGTAAGCATTTTAAAATGAATAGAATAAATACCTTTATAATAAATAATAGAACATCAATATAAAGTTAAAAATTAGTTATGAAAAGCAATTTCCTATACTTTTCCACAAAACTATATGAATTTGGTCCTATATTTAAAAAAAATATATATGAATGATTCAATTAAGTAGTTTTCCCAATTTTAATAATAATTTTAAATAAAATTCATAAACGATGCATTTTTTTATGTATTTTACTACAAACATTTACTTCATTTTGAAAATCTTACAGTACTAATTTTAGCACTTTAAGAATTAACGACGCTTCTGTGTGCACGTTTTATATGCTCCAGGGAAGTTTCTTAAATTGTAACGGAAATGTTTAAAAAAACGCTTTCCGTAAATTTATTTTTCTTTGTTTTACTTTCGACCTTGAGGCGATAAACCAGCAAATGAAGTTACAGGATCAGGTTGGAAACGATATAAAGAGGACGAAATGTTTTCCCTTTAGAAAATTCATGAAACCGCTGCTCGTAAAAAGCCTAAGGATATTGGCCCCATCAATGACAGAGACGTGACATGTTTCCCATGAAATTTTGAAATTTTTTTTTTTTTTTTTTTTTTTTTTGTACTTTTTCATCTCTTAGTCATTTCAACTAAACAGTTTCTTTTAAAGTTTGCGTTAGTAGATAGTGTTTTATTTTTTCCAATGTCAATTCATTTGTTTTATATTGTATAGAAAAATAGACATTAAAACATAAAGTAGATTGTTTAATCCATTTAATTAAATCTATGCATACAATTTTTTTTTTCTTTTTTCCGTTGTTTTAAAACGTTTGTTAACATCTTAACATATCTGCCTGTCAATATTCTAGCGTAATTATCTATGATGTATTAGCGTTACATTGGAAGTAAAATCTGTTTTTTCTTCATATAATTCCGCTTTAAATATTTCGTTTATCAGTTGTGACCAGATTGATTTTATTAGTGTCATGTTACCAAATCTTAATGTATTGCATGGTTGAAATTTCACATGATGTATTTCAGATTTTTTTTCAATGATGGTTTACATATTTTATACCTATAAATTTCATGTTTCGGTCTTCAAAAGTTTTGTCTTCTTCATGTGGCAACCCTCCAAAATTAGACACGAATTTAATCATCATTCACGGAAGTGCACTTGTGAGTTGTTACGTTCAGATAGAATCATGCAAATTAATATATAGGCATTGAATCATTTGACGGATTTGACTAAACATTTAAATACTCCTATACTTTAAGTAATAAAATTAGTGTACAGTTCTGTATAGTTTATGGAGTTTATAATTATCGTATGTAGATCACACAGACAAGAAAAGAGGCAACTGGCGTCCTGGTCTAGGGGTAGCGCGTCGTCCGCGTGATCTGGGGGTCCCGGACTCGGGCATGGCTGTTATTCCCCCTGTGACCTTTTGAGAGGTGTGTGAAAAATCTCCCCTCTAAAAAGGGGTTATGCGAGCGAGTGTGTGAGTGGCATCTTTATATGAACTAGAAGTCAGACTTCTCCCTTCTGGTGCTCAGGGATCTTTACTTTCAAGAACTTCTGCGTCCATTTCCGTTGTAATACCGGTACGACATCATCATCATCGATACGAAATTCGCATATGCATATATATATATTTCAGATATTGATTGAAATTTAATTCACATCCTTTAGATGAGTGGGATCTGAATAAGTCAAAAATCACAGAATGCAGTATGTTGCACTTTTCGATTTCTATGTTGCTAAAACCATCGCAACCATCTAATTTGCTCATCCAAGATGTTTTAAACTTAGCTTTACACTTAAGAAGTAATCCAAGTATTAATTAATAAATTAATCCAAGTATTCGTACCAAGTCAGCTTCATATACTTCAAAAATCAAGCAGAATTCGTGATGACCTAATGTTGAAAGTTTCCAGTCTTCATTTCACAGATTACATTCCATTGAGATTTGATGATTTTCATAATCCAAATGCTCTTCACAAATAGAGAATAATAATAAACAGAGAAGAATAATGAAGAATAATAACGAAAGAAGGATAATGGAGAAGAAGAAGAATGAGAAAAGGATATTGGATAACAATGATAATAAGAATAAATCATACATAAAGTTCTACTTAAATTTTTTTGAATAAATGCTACCGAATCTTCTAACACTTTTTTTTTTCAATTTTCAAACTAATTAATCCTATTTAGAGAGTAATATATATTCTTAGTTTAACTGATACCACATAAAAAGCAATATATAAACGCTTAAACAATGCACTTCTTCATACAACACATCATAAAACTGCTGAATTGTGTTTATCATAAACAAGAAATTCTGACAGTAGAAGTTACGAAACAAATTAATTACAATAATTAGCTAAGAGACTCTAAACAAAAGCATTCATTAACTGTTTTCTTACCATTTTTGTGTCTTTAAATAGAAGACAGATAATTAATATTCACTTTTCTTCAACGAAGAGCATGTTAATCACTTTGGAAATGTATGTCAATTAAATGCAAATTTATTAAGTGTCATTATCGTTATTTTTCTATTTAAAAATGCTTATTATTAGCAAACATTCATTGTTAATAAATGCACAAATCAATTAGGATTACTAAATTATAAATAAAAATGCGTAATATTAACTGCATATCTTCCTTTTCAGTATTCAAAAAGATTAAAATTATTATTTATTGATTATGGCTTTAAATTACTTTTTTAATCTGGTATTCTATCAAGAAATTACAAAAAAGTACAAGATTTTCAAAATACCTTTGCCTTATGATTCCAATTTCCAACTGAAAAGTCTTTTTGGTATAGTCTGCATTATATTGAACAGGATCATTACTTAATTGAAAGTGCATACCTATCAAATAGGACTTTTCACTTAATAATAAGTTAGTGAGGATTGATAATCGCATAATCTCGAAACCTGTGCATTTGTGCAAATAAAAGACAGAAATTTCAAGCCCCATTTGGGCTTACCAAATTATGCCTTTAAAAATCAACGGAAACCGATATTTTCTGACATTGAATTATTCTTGTAAGAAATGAGTTTTCATATGAATTTAAAATCAAGCAATTAAGGCCAATTACTTGCATAAAAGATGATTTTGTTTACTTTTTCTCTATATGCTGCTCGTATGCGTTATGCTAGGACTTCCTGTCAAAGGACATGGTTTTATGGGATTTTTCTAAAATTGTTACAATCTCTGATAATTATCATTAAGCTATCTTTCTAATATAAAAATGATTTATTTCTTTTAAATTGATTGTTTATTTAATCAATTAATTGTGACCGCTGCTGCTTGATCGCAAAAACTCGGTTTCGGTAGGGTGGGCTAAAGGCTCGAAACACTGATACCACTGATGACGGTGGTGTCTGATGTAAGATAAGTTTCTAGGGGTCAAATGTATTTCCACTAATATGACGTAAAAGCTGGAGAGGGATGTGCTTTTTTCATTTTTGCCACCTGATCTTATTTAAAGCAGCGAGCTCCGTCTTAAAACGCTTGTGATTTCGCATTAAAATGATAGTTTGCAATTAATTTATTAGACAAAACAATTAAATTATTAAACAAATATGATTAATATAAAAACAATTAAATTATTAAACAAATATGATTAATATAAA
>JAPMOR010088505.1:131790-164561 GCA_026543865.1 Argiope aurantia | reverse complement strand
TTAATATAAAAACAATTAAATTATTAAACAAATATGATTAATATAAACTAAAATGAATAAATCAATCGCTTCTTTCACTTCTTTAAATATCTGAATTTCAAAACATACTCTAGTAATGCATAAGTTCTAGAATCTAGTGCATGTAAATTGATAAACATGCAAACAATATTTTTAAAAATAATTATTGTTTCAGAGAATTCCAATTAAAATAATGAAAAAAAAACTTTTCTAAATTCCTAGTCGAATTCTGAGTTTTTATTTCATCACTTTTATTTTGTCATTTCTTTCAACGTCGTGCAAAAAATGAAAATTTGCTTGTCGTATTTCATTTATCTGGTATTAAGCATGATCATTTATTTTCTCCTAGATCAGCTTTATAGTTAAAGATTAAAATACACAGACTGGCTCACAACCCTAATATCATAATTATCAAACACGACCGCTTGCATCTTAACACCTAAGCATTATAAAGTCTCTATAGGTAGAGAAAAGCTGTTCAGCTGTAAATCCTTTCACTGTGCCATCCATTAACATTCAGGTGAATCATGTCGCTATTTCCATTTAAATTCTAAACAAAATATCGATTTAAATAGTTGATAATGCCCATTAATCAATAACACCGGGTATTGATGCCCTTTTAATATATTTTGCAGACTTTCAACATCGAATATCTACGATGCAATTTCGAATTGCGATCCTTGTGCCTCATTTTAAGGTCTCTCATTTAATGAGATTTCCCATTAAGTTTCACATTTCAGAATATCTTTAATACGATAATAATTTATATTATATTAATATTTTTTTTATTTTATACATTTAGTGCATCCTGTTTGCATTTATAAAACTATTATGACTCCAATTTACGAATTACAAAGTATTTTTGAAGCTCACTTATAGTTTTATAAAATTTCTAATAATAATTAAAAGTAATGAGATATAGAAACCTGGACAATTATACTTTATGAAATGTAATATTATTCTATATATTTTATTATTTATATAATTTGTTTTTTCTATAAAGTATTTATTTGGAAACAAAGAAAATAAAGTTTTTGGACTGATATACTTATGGGTCCTTCTCATAATTGCGGGCCTAGTATCAATTGTCTGTCTAAATTGGCATCTCCCACTGCCTTTATAACAACATTTATAATAATATTATCGGAGAGAAACAATATGTTGTTGGTGACAGGAAATATAATCTAATTGATTACTTTTAGTTATTTTAAGTTAGCGTTTTATTAAAGAAACACTAAGGCTATTTTGGTATGATCCTCGTAATTTTGAATCGCAGATGATGAGGACTGCTCCTGAGTTAACGCTCCCTTTCCAAGCTTCCACACTAAACCACGGGGAGGACGATTGACCCCGACGGATTTAATGGGCATCATAACCCGCTTACATGACGGTTGTACACTGGAATCGGATCCTGAACCCCGAAGTCTAGACATTGTCACCATTCAACCGCGGCCCTCGTCTGCTTGATCAGAGAATCATGCACCCGATTTTGAATCTAAACATGTATATCTCATTGAATAGTAGGGAAATAATTATATTTTATAGTTCCTAGTATGTCGCAAAGTAAAACTTGTAGCATATAAGATTTCGAGCATCAAGGTATAGGTATTATATATATATATATATATATTGTCACGTAGATACTTTAGTATAGAACTTAATGACACACACAAGAGGTAGAGCTAAAACAATTTATTAACTGAACTCATAACTGAGAATACAGTAACTGACAAATCTTCTGCTTTTATATAAGCAGAGAAATTTCCAGAATACTCTTCTGGAGACAGTAAGAAAAGTCCAGAACATTTGTCTGGTAAACTAAATAAATGTCCAGTATTTTCTGGAATGATGAAATAAAGGAAAACATAAAATCAAGGAATTAAGTATTTACATATACCATTAATCTCAGTGTCTCTAGCGGGATTCGAACCCAGGTCTCCTGATCACAAGACCAGTGCCATGACCATTCGGCCATAGAGATTCGACAATCTTTCTTCAATGCGGCATTGCTCCCTCCTTCGAAGAACAGCGCCTCGATGTTATGACATTTCATTGTGTGGTTCTAGCTCTCGATCGAGTCACAGGGCCAGTATAAGTTGTCGTGTCTTCACAGTGAGTAGTCTCTTGAGAAATGTCTCTTTCCGGAACCTCCATTATTTTATAAGACTGTTGGTCGTCTTGTTCTTCTGGGTCATGGTATGGTTTCATGCGTAAAACGTGGACAACTTCTTTCGGTTTCCGCCTTCTAGAATTAGGATCGAAATCGGCTACTTCATAGGTGACATCGGACAACCGCCTCAAGACTTGATAAGGGCCGAAGTACCTCTTGAATAGCTTCTCAGAAAGCCCCTTTTTACGAACTGGAATAAAAGTCCACACCAAATCCCCTGGTTCGTATGCCACCATCCGAGAGTTTGGAGTCATAATGCCGGCGATCTTTCTGCTGAGCCTCGAGAGTTCGAACACGAGCTAATTGCCTCGATTCTTATGCCTTATTGATCAGATGACTAACGTAATAGTCCTCTTGGCTGAACTCTTTGGGGCAGAGAGGAAACATCGTATCCAACGGCGTTTTAGCTTCTAGCCCATGTAGGAGGTAGAAGGGCGTGAAACCTGTCGTGTCCTGCTTGGCAGTGTTGTAGGCGAATGTAACGAAGGGCAATATCTGGTCCCAGTTCTTCTGTTCGACATCAACATACATAGAAAGCATATCTACTAGCGTTTTGTTGAATATTTCTGTAAGGCCATTTGTTTGCGGATAATAGGCTGTTGTCATTCGATGAGTGATATTGCACAGTCGATTAATATCGGATACCACCAGCTTAGACTGAAAAACTTGCCCACGGTCTGTAATGATAACTCGTGGAGCTCCATGCTTCAGGATTATGTCCTCTAGTATGAATTTGGTAATTTGGGTAGCTTCCGCCGTCGGTAAAGCTCTGGTGACTGCGTAAAATGTGAAATAATCGGGGCATACTACAATCCATTTGTTGACGTCGTCAGATTTTGGAAATCGTCCTAGTAGGTTGATTCCGACGCGATGGAAAGGAGCGGCAGCTGGTGGAATAGGCAAAAGATGACCTGGTGGCTTCTGAGGAATAGATTTTCTCCTTTGACATTCTCGGCATTGCATCACATATCTTCGAACATTTCTGTACAAACCTGGCCAATGGAATCGCTTTCTTATTCTATCATAAGTCCTGGTGAATCCTATATGTCCGGCGGTAGGGTCATCATAGAGAGATTCTAGAATACTGAGCCGTAACTGCCTCGGGATCACTGGTAGAAATTTCTTTCCGGACAGATCAAAATTCTTCTTGTAGAGGACTCCTTCTACTACTTCAAAGTTTCCCAGCCTGCTTGCTTCGGTACTTTGTTGGTCTCTTATTATTCTTGCGAATTCTGGATCTTTCGTCTGTTCTTCTGAGAGATTAGTGAATATAGTGGCACCAATGGAGTCCCCAGACCATGAAGCATTGACTTTCAATGGGTTTCTGGACAGACTATTAGCATCTTTGTGTTTCCTTACAATTTTGTACACCACTGATACGTCGTATTCTTGCAGTCGCAGCACCCGTCTAGCGAGTCTTCCAGAGGGATCCTTCAGTCCCGTCAGCCAACACAGGGAATGATGGTCGGTGACGTTCTTGAAAGCCTTTCCAAAGACATATGGCCAAAACTTAGTTATAGCCCATATGGCCGCAAGACATTCTCTTTCAGTTGTGGAATAGTTTTTCTCAGCTTTCGTCAGAGTCCACGAGGCATAAGCTATTACTTTTTCATTCCCATATTGTATTTGGACTAATACTGCGCCGATTCATCCACTCGCGTAGGTGTGAAGTTCCGTTGGTGCAGTTTCGTCATAAAGGCCTAAGACAGGATCGGATGTAAGATCTTTCTTCAAGGTATTAAAAGCTTCCACTTGTTCAGGTTCCCAACAGAATTTTGTATCCCCCTTCAGTAACAACTGTAGAGGTTCGGCTTTATGGCAAAAATACTTGATAAATCGGCGATAGTAAGAGCAAAGTCCCAGAAAGCTTCTGATGTCATGGATATTCCTAGGCACGGGAAAGTCACTCACGGCCTTTAATTTTTTCTGGGTCCGGTCGTACGCCATCACTGGATCCTAGGTGTCCCAAGATCTTTATCTCTTGTGCTCCAAAGCGACATTTTTTTGGATTAAGGATAAGGCCGGCGTTCGGTATACACTGAAGGACGGTATATTCTGAGTTCGGTATATTCTGAGAACACCACAATGTCATCTAAATAGCAAAGGCACATTTTCCATTTTAAACGTCGCAGAAGATTATCCATCATCCTTTCAAAAGTTGCAGGAGCATTGCATAAGCCAAATGACATCACTTTAAACTCGTATAGTCCCTCAGGTGTAATAAAAGCAGTTTTCTCACGATCGGCTTCATCGACTTCTATTTGCCAGTATCCGGAGTAGAGATCCATAGACGAAAAATATTTTGACCCCTTCAGGCAATCCAAGGTGTCGTCAATGCGTGGCAATGGATACAAGTCTTTCTTGGTAAATTTGTTGAGTCGGCGATAATCAACACAAAAGCGCCAGATTCCATCTTTTTTCCTGACCAAGACGACTGGAGATGAACATGGACTTTCTGATGGTTGAATGATGTTTTTATCTAACATTTTGGTTACCTCCTCACTGATAATACGGCGTTCGGATGGGGACACCCTGTAAGCTCTCTGACTAATAGGTAAGTGGTCGCCTGTGTTTATTCGGTGTTTAACATTGAGTTGGTTTCCGTTCTTGAACGTCCTTTCTTGATCGAAAATTTCTGAAAATCTCTGGAGTAGATGAAACATCCTTTCATTTTGGTCGATCCTCAAATCCGGATCTATCATCGTGGTATAATCGATGACACCCAATTTTCCCTTTGAAGTGGTCGTGGAATAAGGCGATCTCTCATCTATGGTATTTACGCAGTCTTCGTGTAAAGGTTCGGCATTACCTATGTACATGCCTTTAGGGATGATCCGAGGTTCTCCTTGTCCATTGGCAACCCATAGTTCGGCTTTTCCATTAAGGAGCGTAACTATAGTAGCCGGAATAGCAACTTCCTTGTTCAAGAGGAGCATCCTATTTCCCTCTACTATTACGTCGATAGCTCGAAGGTTCTTACGGCCTAAGACAGTAATCTTTCTGATAGAACGAGCAGGTACTGTATAGTCTTCTATCGGGAAATAAACAACTGGAGTCTGGAGTTTGGGATTCTAGAAGGACGTCTTGAAACAAGAGCTCCGAACGGCCACAATCTATAACAGCTTGAGAAGGGCCCAAAAAGTCCCTACCAAGGATGATATCGTGACTGCATTGCGGCAAAACAATAAATTCAAAAGCTTGAGGTCGGCCATTGGTTTCGAGACGAAGCGTACATTTTCCGACTGGTCTCAAGTAATTTCCATCGGCGACTTTTAAAAGAACATTGTTAGTTGTGGGAAACATACCTTTCTTCAGTAGACGACGATACTTCTCCGAGATTACAGAAAATGAGGCTCCAGAGTCCACAAGGGCAGGTACTGGCTTATTGTCGACGATTACTTCTTTGTTGTTTCCGGTCATCTTTGCGGCACAATGTTGCGGCATCGGAGGATTTTTGTCACTAGCGGCCTCACCCCCAAGGAAGGTCGCACCGCTTAGTTTTCCTCATTTCTGCGGCTAGGAGATTGACTGGATCTTCTATATGGCGACGGAGATCTATAGCGGCGTGTCGGCGATCGTCCTCGTGATGGGCTGGGCGACAAACCTCGCGCTGCTGGTCGGCTGTATTCGTCGGCATAGCGTCCCTCATTCGACTGTGGACGGCGAAAATCTCTCCTATTAGCCTGATATGCCTCAAAAATAGCTTTGCGATCTCGACAATATAGAACTACATGGTCAGGGCGTCCACAATGGAAACAGACGGGTCTTCTATCAAGGTTGCGCCAGACATCCGTCTTCCTCTGTGGTTGCTGTGCTACGGGCATAGGTCGTCTGGCAACGTCTGCATAGGTAGGTTGGCGTCTTGGTTTGACCTTTGTCCACTCTGATGCTGTCTGTGACAAAGGAGCCAAAGCATTTTCCACTTCCTCTCGAACAATGGCTTCAATGCCTTTGTCCTGGACTTCGGGATCGACTACTGGAGGCGCTGGATCTCCTCCCGCACTATTTGACGTATTAGTGATGCCAGATCCAGTTTTTCGTCAATTGCAGCCATTGGTACGACATTTGGGAGCCTTTCAAATTTCCTACCACGTATCCTCTTTTGCTGCATTTCTTCGATTTTTCTACATCATTTAATAAAGTCCTCTGTAGAGGTTATTTCTTTCGTCAGAAGTGCCTGGTAAACATCTTCGGCGACTCCTTTCATCAGATGAGACACTTTCTCTTCTTCTGACATACCTGGTTTGACTTGATGGAATAATCCCAACACGCTTTGCTTGCTTTCGCCAGGTTTTTGAGCTCTATACTTGAGCTCATCTACTGCCTTCTTTACATGGCGCTGTGTTTCTCCAAATGCTTCGTTTAACATTGATTTAAAAACATCCCAGGAAGTCAATTTTTCCTCATTATTTTCGTACCATTGCTTCGCTGTGCCGTCCAGAAAAATGAACACATTTGCGAGACAAGTTGTTGCCACTCATCTTGTATTTCCCACTTTCTGTTGCCCTTTCTAATTAATTAAATTGTTATTGAGTTAAAGGAACTGGCAACGAAGAAAAATTGAGAATTCCATCCATATTTATGTAGCTGATAGTTCCGTTTTCCTGATGTTAAATAAAAAGTGTTTTTTTATAAGTCAGAAAGTCTTCAGTCATAACAAAGTGGCGTCCGCGACAGGATAGAGTTTGTACTCTGCATTTGAAGAACTTGAAATTAAAAACATGTACAGGTACGAATGATTTAAATTTCTGCTTAAGTATACGATATGCTGTTTATGATGATCAAAGTGATTTAAGTTTAAGAAAATATAATCACTTTCATTGCTTCAGTATAAACAGAAATTAAGAATCTATTACGAATCATTTTAAGTTACTATTTTAGTGCATTTATAAATATGGATGCTTTGAAAACAAAACGAAAATCGTTAAGAGCTTCGTTTACGGCTACCGTGAATAAGATGAAGCAATGTTTGGCGACGAAAGTAGATGCCAAGGATGGCGATAAGCTGTACGTGTTGAATGCTCAGTTACAAGATAAATTTTTACGTTTAGATGAGATTCAAAATAATATTTCGTCATTACTTTTAGAAAATACTGAGACTGTTAATGAATACGAAGCCGATTTTGAGGCGGCAGAGGAATATAGAGATACTTTTCTTGAGATTAAATCAAAGATAGAAACGCTATTAAATAAAGATTCTGGATCTTTGTCAAGTTCTGTCGAGCGTGATTCAGTAAAATTAAATTTACCTAAATTTGAATTAAAAATGTTTTCGGGTGATCCTAAAGAATATTTAACATTTTGGAGCATTTTTTCAAAAATACATGACTCAGAAGAACTGACTGCCATAGACAAATTCCAGTATTTATACCAGTCTATGGTGCCTGATTCAAGAGCTGCTAGATTAATATCCAGTTTCCCAATAACCGCTGAAAATTATCCGAAAGCCGTCCAACAGCTAAAATTAAGATTTGGCCGGGACGATCTCCTAGTGCAAATATATGTTCTCGATCTCCTTTCACTGCTTCTGAAAAATGCCACGGTCCGTAAGAATGCCCCTGATTTAGCCACCCTCTACGATTTACTAGAGACAAAATTAAGAGCATTGGAAAGCTTAGGGCGCACAAAAGAAAAATTTGCTGACTTTCTAGAGCCATTGGTTGAGTCATGTTTGCCAGAAAATGTTTTGCGAGCATGGGAAAGGAGTAGAATTTCAGAAAATACAGATGACGCTACTAGTCAGAGATCCCTGGAAAAACTTATGTGCTTTTTACGCCATGAAGTCGAATCAGAAGAAATGATCCGCTTAGCTCGTGATGGAATCAGCAAAGATAAGGGAAATGGTGGTATACGAAAAGATTGTCAGAAATCGGTACACAAAGATGAACCCACCGCGGCTTCGTTAATTTCAAGCACATCTGAAACAAAACTTAGTTGTATTTTCTGCAACCGCCCTCATCTCAGTAAAGACTGTCAAAAATTATCAGAGATGAGTTACGAAGACAGAAAATCACACGTTATAAGGAAAAGATGCTGTCTCGTTTGCCTCAAGCCTGGACACATTGCAAGAAAGTGTCACAGTAATGTGAGATGTTTAATTTGCCAACGGAGACATTATGTATTACTATGTCCAGAACTACACAAGGGAAAAGAAAATGTTTCGTCTAAGAACAGTACGACCGATGATGAGAAGAAATCTACAGAAACATTGCTAACAAATCTTCCCTCTGAACACGAAATATATCTTAAAACCATCATGATCAAACTACGAAATAAAGATAAGGAATTCTGTGTTCGAGCATTGTTGGACGATGGATCACAACGATCTTATATCGAAAAGAATTTAGCTGCAGAACTAAACCTTTCTCCCTCTGGAAGAGAAATATTTTCTCAAGGATTGTTTGGAGGAGTAATTTCTCCTGCTTCTGAGCATAAAAGATACATCGTAAACGTAGAAAGCTTAAATCGTAAATATTCAACTCCATTGTCTCTTCTCGAGCAACCAAGGATATGCTCAGCCTTGCCAAGAATCCATGATAGTAAATTGCTTTCTGAGCTTGCTTCCCGAGGAATAAAACTAACAGATGTCGGAAGAGATTCACCACCCATACGAGTTCTGCTGGGAGCTGATATACTCGGAAGCATTTTGACTGGGAGAATAGAGGTATTATCTTCAGGTGTATCTGCAGTTGAGACCTTGTTGGGTTGGACAATTCTAGGACTGGGAAAGAAAAAGCAAATTGTTAACCTAGTCACATTAAGCTTTCAAAATATGGAGATGCCTAAAATGTGGGACTTAGAAGTTTTGGGTATCACAGATCCAATAGAGAAGAAAAATGAAACACTCCTTGAAGAAGAAACATTGACTCATTTTAAGGAAACAATTAGGATCTGTGAAGATCAAAGATATGAAGTAGCTTTACCATGGTTAGCCGGACATCCTGCTCTATATAATAAATGCGATGCAGCAGAATCCAGACTTCGTACAGCAACTAAGCGTTTGATAAACGAAAATTACTTTGAAGCCTACGATAACGTATTCAAACAGTGGGAATCAGAAGGCATTATAGAAGCTGTTCCAATGGATGAAATAGCCAAGGAAGCCCATTACCTTCCTCATAGACCCGTCATTAAGCCCTCAAGCAATACCACAAAGGTTCGCCCAGTATTCGACGCTTCGTTCAAGAAACCGGGATTTGCCTCCTTGAATGAATGTTTAAGTGTGGGACCAAGTCTTATACAAAAAATACCGCCTCTACTGTTGAGATTTCGTTCTGGTGCCATAGGTGTAATTGCAGATATAAAACAAGCATTTCTACAAATACGTTTGAGACCTGTAGACAGAGATGCCCTAAGATTTTTATGGTGGGAGAACGCTGAATGCTCAAAAATAAGAATTTATCGTCATTGTCGAGTAGTCTTCGGTGTTTCCTCTAGCCCTTTTCTGCTAAATGCCACTATAAGTTACCACCTAGAACGAGAAAAATTCCAGACAGAGAGCCTCAGGAAGACAATTGGTCATTTACGGGAAGGATTCTACGTGGACAATTTGGTGACGAGTGTTAACGACGCTAAAGAATTGGAACAACTAAAATCTCAATCCATAGAAATAATGAAAGAATGTGCTTTTGAATTGCGCTGTTGGGCTTCTAATGACTCTAAGGAAGATCAAAATGCACAAATGGTACTTGGTCTGATTTGGGATGTGATCAGAGACGAACTTTCTTGCAAGTTACCATCAAATTTAGATTGTACCCAAGATAAACCAGTTACAAAAATGGTACTTCTATCTGTAATCAACAGCATTTACGACCCGATTGGCTTTACTACTCCGGCTTTATTGTTACCAAAGTTGCTTATGCAAGAAGCTTGGAGAGGAAAAGTAGGCTGGGACGAAGTGTTAACCTCAGAACTTGAGCATAAATACAGACAATGGGAGAAAACCATGCATCTGATACCTAAATGTACAATACCTCGAAGATTGTTTCCTGAAAAATATGATGATTTCTCACTGCACATCTTTACAGATGCTTCTGCCTACGCTTACACCACATGCGCTTTTGTACGAAGTGAATTTCAAGGTCAAGTTACAGTCAAGCTCATAGCAGCTAAAGCTCGACTTGCTCCAATGAAAAAATCCACAATCCCACGACTTGAATTGTTGGGAGCAGCGTTAGGTGCTCGATTAGCAGAAACTGTACATTCTATCCTGCCAACAGTTTCTAAAACCTACTTTTGGACCGATTCAATGGTAGTTTTAAGCTGGATTAAGAAAAAAGAGCCGTGGAACACATTCGTGGGAAATAGAGTAAAGGAGATCAGGGATTTAACCAATTTAGATGACTGGAGACATGTACCTGGAGAGGTGAACCCTGCTGATCTGGCTACACGATGCTGCGATTGGTCGGACCTCCTGCAAAGCCAATGGTGGGAGGGTCCAAGATGGCTGTATAAAGTCGAAGAATCTTGGCCATGTTCTGAGGTACCAGAGATTCCGGACGAAGCCTTTCTAGAGCGGCGTAAGACAGTTGTGACAAATTTAATCACAGGAAACGAAGAGAGATTTGGAGATAGATTCCTGTACTTTTCAAGCTATACAAAGGTTCTAAGAATGACAGCTTATGTTCTCAGATTCTGCACAAAACCCGGGCCCTACTGCAGTTGATGTTCTCGAAGAAGGAAAGAAATCTCGATATGGCCGTCCATTAATTCCTGTAAAAAGACTGAATTTGTGAACTGGTCTAATCTTTACTTTTATAATCTCATGTATGCGATTGTTTATTTTTTATCTAAATGTGTTATAATTTTGCTTGTGTTTTGTATTGCTTTAAAGTGTTTGCATGCAATACAAAAGGTGGGAGAATGTTGCCACTCATCTTGTATTTCCCACTTTCTGTTGCCCTTTCTAATTAATTAAATTGTTATTGAGTTAAAGGAACTGGCAACGAAGAAAAATTGAGAATTCCATCCATATTTATGTAGCTGATAGTTCCGTTTTCCTGATGTTAAATAAAAAGTGTTTTTTTATAAGTCAGAAAGTCTTCAGTCATAACACAAGTCATGTCATCCCATCTGTTGAATTTTGATACTCTGTCGTATTCCTTCAGCCATTTGTTTGGGTCTTGTCCTACGTCTCCTTTAAATACAGAGGGATTCCTGTATTGTTGCTGTGCTGATGTCAGGATGATCGGTTTTGTCTCTGGTTCCACAGGCATTTCCCTTGTCTTTCTGGATGGTGGATTATAAAGTCCAAATTCTGGTTCAATGCCTTTAAGGCGATTGCTTCTGCGTAAATCGGTTTAAACGCTGATTGGAATCGTACCCGGCGCCTCCACCAAAGAATGTCACGTAGATACTTTAGTATAGAACTTAATGACACACACAAGAGGTAGAGTTAAACCAATTTATTAACTGAACTCAGAACTGAGAATACAGTAACTGACAAATCTTCTGCTTTTATATAAGCAGAGAGAGTTCCAGAATACTCTTCTGGAGACAGTAAGAAAAGTCCAGAACATTTGTCTGGTAAATTAAATAAATGTCCAGTATTTTCTGGAATGATGAAATAAAGGAAAACATAAAATCAAGGAATTAATTATTTACATATACCATTAATCTCAGTGTCTCTAGCAGGATTCAAACCCAGATCTCTTGCTCACAAGACTAGTGCCATGACCATTCGGCCATGGAGATTCGAGAATCTTTCTTCAATGCGGCATTGCTCCCTCCTTCGAAGAACAGCGTCTCGATGTTATGACATTTCATTGTGTGGTTCTAGCTCTCGATCGAGTCAGAGGGCCAGTATAAGTTGTCGTGTCTTCACGGTGAGTAGTCTCTTGAGAAATGTCTCTTTCCGGAACCTCCATTATTTTATAAGACTGTTGATCGTCTTGTTCTTCTGGGTCATGGTATGGTTTCATGCGTAAAACGTGGACAACTTCTTTCGGTTTCCGCCTTCTAGAATTAGGATCGAAATCGGCTACTTCATAGGTGACGTCGGACAACCGCCTCAAGACTTGATAAGGGCCGAAGTACCTCTTGAGTAGCTTCTCAGAAAGCCCCTTTTTACGAACTGGAATAAAAGCTCACACCAAATCCCATGGTGTTCGGAGCTTTTAGCTTGTCATGTACTGGACGAAATATAAGAAAATTTGTCCACCATGCACATTAAAGCATGCGGTTTTGATTTACAAAGAAAAAAAAATAGTACAAAAAAGCGTCCATAGGGAACATTCTAAAGCTGCAAGCGCATAATATGTGGGAAAAGAATACGTAACTGCCAATGGGAATAGCCAGTAGCAAAAATCTAAATACTAATGGAAAACGTTTATTTTTATTGTAGGAAAATTATTATTGTAGGAACTAAAATTTGGCTCAAGATGACCACCAGCCTGATGTTCCAATAATTACATACGGTACACGAAGTTTCAGTAGGGGCTCGAAGCATATAAGCATTTATTACTCTTACATGTCACGTTATTTGATCTTTTAAAGTAGTAATGTCAGGATCATGCTCTCGATGCATAATGCCTTTCAAGTGAACTAAAACCGCCTCATAACCAGAAATTGCGAAGATTCAGGTCAGTGTCATCAGTAAATGGGTGTTATCTTATACGGATAAAGTTTCAGGATCTTACGCAATATCTTCTGCATCGTCGAGAACGGCGTATCTGCTTGTCGTGATATTGAACTTGCAATGTTAAATAACTTATTAGCTATCGCCTGATCTTTAATGGCAGTTGCAACTTCTTCAACTTTTTCCTGTTTTATACTTTTACGGCTTGGTTGCACATCAAGAATTCCTGTTGTTTCAAATCTTTCAACCATCATTCGTAAGTTAGTTAAGGTCATCTGCATTAAACGTAACTTTTTTATTCATGAAGAGCAGCACTGACAATTTCATCCTGTTGATAAAACAGCTTACACTAATAAGGCACGTTCACGCAATGACAACGCAATTGAAGGTCGAATTCTAGTACAAAGACAAAAACTCCCGAACCCTTCCTTTTATTTTCGGTCTTATGACACAATGTACCAGTATAAGTAAATGACATAATAAAGTTTTCGATCGCAGCGCAGGATTTCCCTTGTAGACGCTTTTTGCACTACTTTTTTATTCTTGATAAATCGAAACCGCACACTTTAATGTGTTTGGTGGCCAAATTTTGTTATATTTCGTCCAGTACATAAGACGGTACAGATCTCTGAACACCTCCTGTTATTTCTTGATCACCCTGCATATATTTATATCAGATGGGAAATGGCATTTAAACATCTTCCTGTAATTCCATAATTATCATTATCCCCATTGACTACGGTCACTGCTATTTTTAACTCAAACCTATCACAACAGCAGTAATAATTAAATTGAAGAATTGTCTTAGCCACACTTTCATAAAAGAAAATAAAGATAAATAATTAATTGATGATGATACAGCTGTTACACAATATCACGTAAAATGAAATTTTTTTGTAAACGAATTAAATAACAATTAGTGACAATCCATTAAATTGATTGCATTAAATGTTTCTAACTCAGTAATTCCCAACTTCACTGAAGAAAGATCTTACTTATTTAATTAAATAGTTTTAATAATTAAAAACCTGCTATTAAGTGTTTAATAAAATGATAATCAAACATATTTATTTATTTTGATAAATGAAAGAAGCAGAAGGTTGTAGTGATAAATTCTACAATTTATTTTCTAATACTACGTGTTTTGAATTTTCTCATAATAATTTGTAAGCCAATACATGATGATTTAGGTTAGATTTATATTTAATGAAAAAGAAAAAAAAGACTCATTTATTATGTTATTATTTATTACTTATTGTTTATTACTTATTTTTTACGTTATTATTTATTACTTATTTATTACGTTATTATTTATTTCTTATTTTTTATATTTATTCATTTATAATAAAACATATTATAATTATCAAAAAGGTTCTGAAAGAAAGAGGTTTAGAGCTAAAACCATTATATGCAGGGTGACTCAAAATAGATTAGAAGAACTTTAGTTCAAGAATACAAGTGCAAAGATATCGTACTAGGCAATGTCGAACACATTATGAAAGACAAATCTTTGAAGCTTTGAAGAAATTATTCAAAGGACTTGATATTTAAAGTGAAATCCGATTTGATTTTTGTTTCTCAAGGATTTATTTTATTGTGCTCTTTTGAATTTATTTTGCACTAAGCAGTTCTGTTCAGTTTAGCTTTTTTTTCTTTTTTTTTCCCCTCGTTAACGTTAGCTACAATCTCAGTGATCCGTCAGTAGCGGTCACTATATGTTTTTCTGACAACATTTATATTGCATAAATGGATGGTTTAGACGTACCTGACATACCCTGCAATTTTATTTAATAACCTTTAAATTCTCCTTCATAATGTGATGGACTATAAGTAATAAAAATAATCTTGGGGCAAATATTAAAAATAAATAAATTAAATAATTTTACAAGATTGGCATTGTAAAGCGTATTCTGCTTTTAGTCTCACTGCATTATAGAAATGTTCATCAATTATTTGCACATATGTTTTTTCTTTCATTTATATTTTTATTTCTGCATAATTGGAAATCCTTTTATTCTAATTTTAATTTTTATATGAATTCAAGTTTTCAAATGTTTTAACCCTATCAAGAAATATGTTGCTTGGTCTTGCATTTTAATTAAAATTTAGATGCTTTACAAATAATTTTACATTTAAAAACGTTAAATTTCTAAGATATTATCTATTAAGCATTATTACTTTGAAAGATATTTAATTTACTAAAAAATAGTATTTGAAGCTATTGAAAGTTATTGAATAAGAAAAAATTATTGACAAATGTATAGAATAGATATTTGAAATTTGTCATGTATTAAATATTAAATATCTTTCATACATTAAATATTTTATTTCTAAGAAATTATTAATAGTTACGCATTGATTGAAATTTATATGATATAATAAATTTATGTATCGGCGTAGTTTAGTTAAAGCCCCATTTTGAAACAAATGCCATAATTATATAAACGTATTCAGAAGACGTTTTCGTTACCTAAGAAGGTACTCCACTTTTTGAAAGCCACTGCTAAACTGATATTCAAATCGAATAAAAATTATAAAACAATATATAAATTCTCATGTATCATTATTGGAATTTTTACTTCAAACACGGAAATAAACGTGTACTGAATTGGATGTAAAAGTTATATCATATTAAAAATATCCAGAAAACATGGATATCGATTAACTAACTGTGCTTCGACATAATTCTATTATCTTTTGAAAGTCAAAACATTTTTTTTTTGAATTGTTCAAAATGTTAAATTTTTATTCTCAAACTTCATAAAATGAATTCCTAAATTGTTTGATGGAAATAGAAGTTTTGAAAGCATCATGGAGAAAGATTCGTTTTTAAAGAATATTTCCTTCACTTATTTAGACTGAACAAATATTCAATATTTTCTCAGTCAAGGCAGCATTCCGAAAGAGGCATTCCTTAGTAGTTAGTTCCTTCAAGAAATAATCTCATAATGATTTTAGAACTGAATATGCTAAAATTGCATATTTTATAAAATAGAGAGGCACAAACGTTACTTAGACGTTATTAAGTAAAGAATAAGTTTATCCTTTCAAATTCTTGAAATACTTTTAGAACTTTCAATTCTAAAGCTTGTATCGAACAACATTGATTCGATAGCTCGTCCTGCACAAGTGATGTTAAAATCGATATCCTCCCTGAATTTAATTGATAATATGGAATATTTGGATTTAATTAGCTAAGTAGTTAGTTTAACTAGTTAGGCAGCATCTAACTAGTAACTTTTCTTAGTGATAACTAAAAGGTCAATCTGTAAAATATCCTACTAGCATTATGATGATAAAATAACTTTTAAATCTTCAGATTCTAATAAAGAATTATAAGTAAATTGTTTTTGCTTGAAATTCAAAGTGAATACTTGTAACTCGGATCAGCGAATGAAGACCACAAAAGATAACACGTAGTACAAAGATTAAGTGATAAAGTGAGTTAAATTAATTATAATAATTATATTGAAAATGCACCAGAAAATCAATATATATATATTTTTTAATTCCAGTGTATTCCATTAATTTTTTTTCAGAAATATTAAAATGGGTGCTAAATGATCATATAAATATACGCCAGGGAAAGTAATTCTTAAGGATAATTCATTTTATTTAGTTTGACTCAGCATCTGGAAATTTCTAAAACTGAGAAAAATTTCAATCAAAAACTGATAGAAATTATTTTTTTTCAGAATTTCGTGCGATTAATAGTACTAGCTACAGTACAGTACTAGTAACAGTTGAAGAACCATATTAAGAACTACTCTGAATATCTGCATAACAACAGATTTACAGTTTCTCTATACATCACAAGGGAATATTACACATTTCATTTCATATGCAGCCTCTGTTCTTTAATTAGGTAGGAAGCAAGTTGTCTTCATAGAATGTCCAATGCATATCCTGTTGTCTTTAGATCAGTTTAACATACAGGCTATTTAATAGCCTGACAGAATGTATAATCTTCACCAAAAGTCAAACAAAATGTACTCTGTTAGATTCAGTGCTGTAGTCTATTTAAAATAACTATCATCAGTGAATCTATGATAAAATGAGACAAAATGCTCCAAGATCATTTTCTTGTACCTTTTTACTCATAGCTGATTTTGATCCAAATATGTTTTCTGGGTAAAAATCAGCTTTATAGTTACTCTATATACTTTTTTTCATTAACATATAGACTCATGCTTTGGATATATCATGCTCAAACTTTTGTCCCATATTACCTTATTCTACTTGAAAATACAACTAATTCTTCCTTCGAAAAATAATTATGAGTGGCTTGTGAAGGAAATATGGTCCCTATTAGCACCAAATGTACAAGACGATTACGATATGATGTTACATGTTATGATTATATAGCCAACACGATTACATGTTAAGTTTTCTTCACGATATTTCCCGGAATTTAGAATATAGAAGAACGCCATGGAGATATCATGCAATATATTCTGCTACTAGTGCCACCACTATATATTATCTCTATTGCAATATTCATATGTCATATTTCTCCTCTTTCTGATATGCCTTAAGATTTAGACATAACCCTAGCGATATCCCCTTAAGATATATGAATACACACCTTAGTGTACTTCGTATAGTTTGGATAGGCATATATCTTTCTATAAAATGGAATAGGACTTTTTACAAGTAAGATGCCTTCCAAACTGAGTTACAACTGGCTTAGCAACTCAGTTTAAAAAGCTTTAACTTATAGACATACATTGATGATTGGTCCTGATTCTACTACATGTACTTCCATGACTCAATAATTCGGAGTAGGTTTCCGTAATTTCCACCAGTCTTTGTAAAACTCCTTATTTAATTCGGTTAAATATTAGATTCTGATTAATTACTATAATACTTGAATTTCACATTCTTTTTACATCTTTTTACATCTTTACATTCTTCAAATTAAGCGATAATTTTGTGTCTTCCAGTCTAAGATATTCTATGTAAATTCTACAAAAGAATTATTCTCATATTTTGAAGTTATTCTCAAATTTATGTATTTCCTGCTATTTTTATTTGAAAATTCAATGCATTTCACTTTATTTCGAGAAATTAGTGAAATGTGCTCTTCTTAAAATATCATAGAGATGCTGCAGATGAGTTTTCAAGATATTAATAAAATTACACTTTTTTTTATGAAAACAAATGTAGAAAAAAGTGATTCTTTAAATGTGTAAGTGGTGATTAAAAATTATAAAAACATTATTTAAAATGTAACAATATTTAAAATCTAAATTTATTTGAAAAGGAAAAAAAGAGATTGAAAACCGCGAAATGCACCTATAGCAGAATTAATTTTTACTAAAATAAGTATACTAAGTATTTTGTTTAGTAATTGCTCTAAACATTAAGAGGGCATAAAATAATTTCCTGCTTTTCGTTATGATGTATTGTCTGAAATATCATACATTTTATGCATTTTTTATGTGTTTTGTATTTATGTAATTAATTTATTTTTAATAATAACTTTATTAAAACAACTATATATATATATATATATATATATATATATATATATACTGACTGTTCCATTATTGAACCTTTATATACTTTCATTGAGCCCAACTCTTCGAAAATAGTTTCAGAATATTTTTAGAAATGTTCTGAAGAGGATTCCAGTGGGTTACACGTGTCACCAAAAGATATATTCAGTCAGAATAATAAAGATCTAAAAGCAATCAAGAAATAGGTTTCAAGCCCAAAAAATATCTTGACATTTGCCATATGGCTAATAAGTACGACATACCTATGATAATTGATATTCATATCTTTCAAAATAATTTTTTAAAAAATATATATTTTTTTACCATCTTAAGACTCAAAAAGTATCTTTCTAATGATATCAATTTCAGTTCCGATAATATTATAGATAAATTTTTACAATATTCTTAATTTAATTTTATACACAATATGTAATAATGTTAGGTAATAAAATGTTTTATAGAAATTTAAACCAACTATGATTCTTTTGCCAAACATTAACTCAATAGTAAGATTTTCATTTTTGCTTTTATTTCATAAAATGTAAAGCTTTTATTTTGCAGTAAAGTAATTCAAATGAATGCATGTGTTTCAGTAGTGTCAATCAATTAAAAAAAATGAATTCTTTATTATTCATTTAATAGCCTAAAATACGCTTCAAATATTATTTGAAGATTTAATTAATATATATATATATATATATATATATATATATATATATATGTGTGTGTGTGTGTGTGTGTGTGTGTGTGTGTGTGTGTGTGTGTGTAAGCGCATTTTCTAAGAATATATTTCATTGCTTAAATAAAACTCAAATCATAAGAATGAAATAATGTTTACGATTTAGGGATTTATTATAACAGGGAAAAGCTCTTTTTCTAAACGAGAAATTACTTGTCCTTAATCACACACAATGTTTATGGGCAGGAAAGCAATATTTCGTGCAATAAAATATACTTTATAGTCATATTATTAATAACACATTTTTAAGTACGACATTCTTCATCCCGCTACAAAAGACCTCGCTTTTGTCCTTTGTATAAGTTTCCCGTTGAGACAAAATAAGCAATTTGGCTACTCTCCAGGGTAACGTCTTTTGTCGAGTTTTAATTGATTCAAGTCAATTTTTTTAATACATTCAAGCAAGGAAAATGATGTTAATGATAAACATGTGCAGTTTCCAAACTTTATTCTACTAAATATTTGCTAAAAACATATAGTAATAGCATTTGCTTTTCATAAAAAATACATAGTGATCATAAAATAAATTTTCCTATTTAGAAGCAACTGTAGCTTTTGATAATTAATATAATAAAGCTAAATTTCATATATAAACAGTAGAAGACATAAAGCGATGCATTTCGAAAAAAAAGTACTAGAAATTGGCGATAAATTAGTTCTGCATTGATGTCCATCATGCCTCCACAATGTTAAAATAAAATGATGCTGTAGATCTAACAGAAATCGATAAGAGTTATTCTGGAAACTCCAGGCATGTCTTCTAAACCTTTTCTAAAAATATAGCATCCAGTGTCTTTAAAGCTTGTCCGGATGAAAAATAATTCCCATGAGAGGGCTTCCAAACTTTTGTCCTATGTCAGGACATCATCAAGTCATGTTTAAACATTCTATGAAATCATTCCATCATTTTCGTCGTTCTAATATGATTAACAGCTAAAAGCTTAGTTTCAAAAAATGTCTTCTAGAAAAAACTACATCGAAACTTCCATTTGTAATTCGTACAATAATAATTTTAAAAAAATATTCAAAACATTGTTATGCAACGAATTCCATCAAGTTGTAGCTTCAAATCCATATTATTTCATTATTACTCAAAAAGTATTACTAATTATAACCATACACACACACACACACGCACGCACATTACGTATATAAAGCAAAATATTGTATATACGATTTTAAATCCCTGACGAGACTATGTATATTTTGATCTCCTTACGCCCATTTAACAAAAACTATTAAATTAGAACTTTTAAAAGTAAAAATTATTTTTTCATTTCAAATAATAGCATCAATAGCGCATCATCCTAACACAAATTTTCTTTTATTTAATTCCATAAAGCATTCTATATCAAAATTTGAATAAATCCCTATATTAAAGAAGAGAAAAATACAAAATGGATAAAAAATTGCGTCACTTTTTTAAACCAAGTATTTTAGTTCACTTTTTTGTGTTTATAAAGTGGAATTTACCTGCCGAATCTTCTCTAACTTTCTATTCAGCTGGAGTTTGGAAATTTTTTTATACACTTCTGTTATTGCAGATAATAAACTATTGCAATATTGGCAGAAAGTAAATTTCACTGGATCAAATTAATTAATTGGATTTTTATTCAGCGCTTATATATATATATATATATATATATATATATAAATTGTAAGATTGTAAGTACTTCACAACTGGAAAGAGATCCTATTTGGAAGTTACGAAAAATAATTCTATACATAAATCTTATCGATATTGTTATTTCAAACATATATGTTAAAGAAGTATTAATGAAAGAATGCAATTTCCTAAATGTAAGTAAAAAATACTGTATAATAAATTAAGCTCATGAAATTTATCATTTTTAATAGTTAAAGTGTCATCAAAGAGAATCTTTTGAAGAATATGATGCATTTGAAGAATACATTTTTGAAAAAAAGTATTACTTTTTCTACATATTAACAGATAATGAATTACTGTTGGCTCTTTCGCGTGATTAAACTGTAAGAATATTCTTAATGTGGGTTATCTTAAAATGGTTTTTGAATATTTTCATATGAAATGAATCAAACGTAGCACCAGAAACGAAGTCGTAGTAATCATCCTTCTTTATAACAATTTGTTTTCAAAATTCTTACTTTCTGTTATATGATAATCATATAAAATCAAGAGCAAAAATCAAATTTGATTAAAAAATATAAAGTCAATTTTTCATATTCCATTTACTGCTTTTTTCAGAATTCTGTAGTTTTCAATTTTAAAAGATTTTTGCGATACATAGTTGTTACATGGAATAAGATTAGAAGAAAACCCTTTTTCTGAGTTTTTACTAGGGGAGTTCTTATAGCTATTCCAGCCGGTAACGATTTTCATTTGTCTATTAATTTTACTGCTTTTCTTTCATTCGAAACTGTGCAATATTACGAAATATTTCTGAATAATAAAAAGGAGCTATTCCTGTTTCATGATTCCTGTTTCACCATTTCCCTTGTTTGTTAAAGTCAAATTTGTCTGATGCATGTGTATGAAAGCGCAATGTTTCCAAATTTTTTAATAGGCAGTATGGATAGAAAAATCGATAGGTAATATTTTAGTATAGTTAGTATAAGTTGTAAAATTAAAATAGGTAATTATTTTATTGAAACAATTACATTTTTAACATTACGAATACATATCATTCCATATCCCGATCACCAAGATCTTTTCACTCAATAATTGAAGAATAAATAAAATAATGCAACAAAACAGTCAAGAGATAGCATTTTTTAAGAAAATATTTTTCCACTTAAATTAACAATGTGTGCAGAAATATTTATATTATGCTGTATCAAAAAGTAAAAAAAAAAAAATAATAACATTAATTGCATTTTTGATTAAAAATTGCTGTATATTGTTTCTCATTTTCAGTTACTTAAATTTCGTCTTTCATAAATATAATGCTTAGCATATTCACATTTCGATTAATTTTTATTATAAAAACAAAGAAACAAACAAATTGAGATTTCACTAGTATATTCAAGAAGTGTAAACTAACAACAATCAATAACAAAAAAAGGAGAAACTAAAATAAAGTAGCATTATTTTTTTATGGAAATATGCTTAATATAACATTAAGTGCAGAAAGATTTACATTATGTTGTGCCAAAAAGTAAAATAATAATAATAATCATAATTGCATTTTTGATTAAATATTAAGATATATTGTTTCGAAATTTTAGTTACTTAATTTTTGTTATTCATAAGTACAAAAAGTAGCATATTTGCATTTATATTAATTTTTTCTAAAAAAAGGCACAATTGAGATTTTACTTGAATATTCAAGAATATTAAAACTAACAACAAAAAAAAGGAAGAGAAACGGACATAAATTGATATTATTTTTTTAATAAAAATATTTATCTTTTTGATTTAAAAATCATTGTAGAAAGATATATATTATTTTATATCAAAAAGTATAAAATAATTGCTGTTTCAATTAAAGATTGAAGTATATTGTTTCACATTTTCAATTACTTAAATTTTATCGTTTATAAATAAAAACCCTTAGCAGATTCGTAGATGGATTCATTTTTACTAGAAAAACACACAATTGAGATTTCACTTGTACATTCAAGAAGGTGGAAACTAACACACATCAACAACAAAAAAGAAGAGAGAAGCTCACATTTCCTTTACAAATTAAGCAGAAATTCAAAAATAAAAAAGAAGAAAGAAACTAAGACCACTGTTTTTTCTCATAAAAACTAAAATGAAGGAAAAGAGAGTTTGGTATAAAAAGCAGAAGGCAATTAAATGATTCCGGCATCTTAAGAAGTGTGGATTCTATTCCCGTGTTCTTCAATCTGCATTTTCTTTTTTACAGTTTTTGCATATTTTTTTACACCTCGTTGAAAGAACAGCTTGTGTGTACACCGTTGGGTGTAAGTAACACATTTTTTTGGAGTATTGTTCCAGAGCATTGTGTCCAATTACATGACTAAAACATTCTGCAAAAGAAACACACTTCTTAAGATGTTTTTTTTTTCCATTGCCTCTTAGAAAATTTTAGAATCTTTATTTTATTCAATCAATTTTTTTAATTTAGAAAGAGTCCTTTTAATAGCACAAAAAAAAGGTATTGAAGTACCCAGAACGCAAAAATTGATTTTTGCGAAAAGAAAAAAAAATGTCGCTAATATATAAAAATTAAACAGCTTTATCTTAATAGGTATTTGATGGTTTTGATTATCTGCTTTAAAAGAATAAAAAAGTATCGATCTTGTGATTTTATTTAAAAGGAACTATGTAGTTATACGCAGCTTAGTAATGAAACTCTGATCTCTATGCTACATTAGATAATTCCTTTTCAAAGTATTTATTTTTTGCTTAAAATCTCAATAGTAACAAAGTATCATTTATAACTTTACTCAATATTTAGAGTTAAAATATGGAGACTGTCTTATTTCTTTGCTCGTAATTCTTAAATTATTTATTTATATTAATCTCTAAAGTATTTGATTATTTATATTATTGTTTATTTATAATTATTTTTTATATGCATCAACATTTTGTCGCAATGAATTGTAAGTCTATAGTTTGCGTATCAATATGGGCAGGTTCAATATGAATTAATTAATTTAGGGATTACGAGGAAAGGAATACGACAAGTGATCTCTTTATTTTAACTCTAAATGTTGAGATAAAGTATTTATAGGTTGTAAAATCTGAACTATACAATCAAATAATTATCAATTCATTGCAATAAAATTTTGGTGTAAACTTGCTCAATATTTTGAGAGAGTTAACAGTATAATTTCAAAACTAAAATAACATAATTTGCATCTTTGAAACATTCAAGAATACTGCTAAGTAAAGATACAGTCTCTTATCCCCGCATTTGAACATTGTAAACTCCGAGCAAACCCATGAACGCATTATGTATTCAGATCTCTTACCACTCCAGAAACATGAGATCGGCCCAAAATGAACTATGATAACATAGCAAATGCTTCAACCTTCTTCGACATGAATATCGCTCTTCTTTCGACCATCACGTGACACTTTCTTTTAAGCTGATTGAAACCTTAATTCCGTAACTATATATTATTTCGTCAGCAAGATAGTATATAATACATATCATTTATACAATAGCTGCTAACTAATGTGACGTTCGTTAGATAATCTGGTTTGTTAAACACTCAAATTAGTTAATTAAACAATGGGCTATAGCAATTCAGAAGATTTCAAGCGAAGCCTGTAGCATGGCTCTTCATTTTCAACAATCCATACCGTCCTAGTCCAGACAAAAGAATGTGTACCCCATCCCTTGGCAGACCCTTACCTTAATCGCTTGATCGGCCATTACCAACGGCGTAATGGATGTCAATCATTAACATTCGTTGAAAGTGAAGTCAATTTGTAGTGAATTTCTATTTTAAATCTGATAACTAAATAACATAATCGCATTAAATTAATGTATTTTTGTGCACAAATGTATACGGCGATTCGAGAATAGATAATTTTGATGATAGAATGCAAATGATAACATAGACAATGATCATATTATAAGCATCATATTATAAGTAAAAAATTGGTTTTGTAAACATACAGTAATAGCGTGCAATCGAATATGAGACTAACATATAGTCAACGTATAAAGATTTTTTTTCAAATATGATACATATTTTAACTTCAAATAAAGAAGTTCAAATATATTCTACTTATTATTTGAGTTCCAAATTCAATTTCCCTAGCTCTATGTTTATTTTTTAAGTTATTGCGTTTTTTATAACAAGAATAGACATCAGACATATTTCCTTTGTGGGAATTTCGTCCAAAAGTTCATAGAAATTTACAGTTTGAGTAATAAGTACACAAGCTGAATTTCCTCCTTCAATTTTAATGCATTTATGAATTATTTTGTACTAAATACAGATAGAGTTGCATACATAATTGAAACAGTATATGTTTGAAACTCAGAGATATCTGAAATAGAGATTTGTCCCAGATCGAATTGTTTTAATGATTACAAAAGTTTCTCTTTATATATTTTGTATTCAAAAAAGCAAAAAGAGATATACTTTTTTTTCAATATTAAAAGCAGAATGGAACAATGGCTAAAATAAGAGATATGATATTTTCAAAGTTTCCCTATTATGCTGCAGTACAGCCTTCCTTTAATATATTTATTTATTTTCAACAGACATTCATATTAAAATCAATCATTAATTATTCCTTTACTCAGAGTCTAAAAAAATTCAAAAACTCATTTTCTTCTATAAATGATCAATTGTGAATTTTTTTTTTCTGTTTTAGACTGTATTTGAAAAATCAGTTTTACTTTTTCTTAAAAAATGATGCTTTTATAATTTTCACTAGATGTCCAATGTAACATAGACGATTTCATTGAATCCATATTCTAAAATGAGGTATGACATCAGTGTAACAAAAGTCCGCGATGTTATCTTTACTTTTACTAATAGTAGAGGAAACAGTGTGAGTGTTACGTGAACGCTCTCCTGGACAAACCATTTCGCCTAAAACTACCAAATTCGGCACTAATTTATTTTGTATTTTATATCTCAAAGCAATGTTTAAAACTTTTTGTTACTATTCTTATTAATAAAAAACTATATCAAATTTCTGTATGTTTTCGTACAAATTTCCGAAAACATTATGGAAAAAAATATCATTTTTACATTGTTTTATTACGTTTTGTTATGATGCTCAATTATATATTTCACAAATTTTCCTTGAATTTTGGCATTTGAAAATATTTTAGTCCATTTTTATTAATAATTTTATTATTGCTCTGAAATATATGCCACATTTACTGTTGCATTATATGCTTATTTGCATGGGGGTTTTCTTATTGTTAAAGCTAAGGAATGATGATTCTGTTAAATGTATGTATAGTTGAATAAGAAAATATGCAAACCCAGTATCACGAAAATATACGATAGATGAACAATAAAAATATGTTTTAATTCCTTTATGATGTCGTGGGATTGGACTTCAACAAAAATATTCACGGGCACAGCAGAAGAAGCATATGTAAGTCTATAACATTTTTAATGTATATTGCAATTTGATACTTAAACTTATTTTTTGATGTAATCATGAACATGAATTACTATCATCACCGAACTAGCTATTTTTTGGGGCTATTTTTGTGTAATTAGGATAAATGAACTTGTAACTTAAGTTTTGAATAAAACTTTCTATGAAATATTCTATATTAGGCGAATACATGTTTTAATATAAGAGAAGGACAAAATTTAGTTTAACATACACTGGTATGCATAAATTAAGGACGAGACGGTTTTTTCAATATAACTTTGTACAAAAGCTTTCCAAATCAACACATTTAATACCGTAAGATCCCCAATACGTAAGGACATTTGTAATGTAAGCAGCACTTACTAAAAGAGAAATCAGTGGGATAAAAAGAAGCTTTATTGAAAAAGTAGCATGGAGCGCAATGCGACTGAAGGCCGAAACATCCCTGTGATGGGTGTCCAGCAAGAAACATCCGGTCTTTAGTAGGGGATATGATCTCCCCTGACTGCTAGGCAGGTTTCACAGCGTCTGGAGAATGAGAGTGTCAATGAGTGAGCTGAGGCATTGCTGCCCATTCGTCTTGCAGCGCCATTCGAATCTCCCGAATCGTTACTGGTGGTAAGGTACGAGCTGCCAAGCGTCTGCCTAGAAAATCCCATACATGCTCGATGGGATTGATATCCGGAGATCGTGATCCATACGTTGATCCATACGTTCAATATCCTCACTCTCTAAGAGCTGTTCGGCAGCTACTGTGCGATGACATGGTGCATTGTCGTCCATGAAAAGGAACTGCGGACCCATAGCGCCTCTAAATAGACGCACATATGGAAGAAGAATCTCGTTACAATAACGGGTCCCGTTGACTGAACCTGCGTCGAAGATGTGAAGGTCTGTACTACTACCAAGCATGATGCCTCCCCAAACGAGAACACCGCGACCTCCATACCTGTCCCTTTCAATGATGTTCGAAGGATGATTGTGGCTTCCCCGCTCTCTCCAGATGAGTATGCGATGAGAATCGCTACTCAGACTGAATCTGCTATCATCTGTAAAGAGTACTCGTCCCCATTCATTGTCTCTCCAATTCCGGTGTTCCCGGCACCACAGAGAACGCCTTCTCCGATGGGCAGGCGTTAGAGGTACACACCGTATAGGGCGTCGTGCAAACAGACCACCACGGTGCAGTCTTCTGGCCACGGTAAAACGCGATATCGGTCGTCCAGTCGCCTGTCTCGTGTGTCTAGCGATTTCTCCCGCTGTCTGCCGCCTGTTTCTTCTAGCCTGTAAGACAATATACCGGTCATCTGCGGGTGTGGTTCCTCGTGGACGACCACTACTGAATCCCCGGATAGCTGTTCCTGTAGTTTGAAATTGTCTACAAAGCCTTGAAACGATGCTGTGAGCAATTCTGAACTCTGCAGCCACACTTGTCACACTGCGGCCTTCCTCCAACTTCCCAATGATTCGACCTCGGGTAAAAGCATCCAGATGTCGTCTAACAGATTGATTATTCGCCATTTCTCGCTGAGGCAGCAACTCGGTGTGATTTTAACTGCTATACGGCGTGCAATCTCTTTGCCAGAAATACTGATCTTACACCGACAACATGCTTTATACTACTCAGACACTCCCCCATTACGTCTACCTGCATATCTGCGCATGTGCTACCGTACATCACCTTACTTAATCTCCTGATTGGTCTTTCTGTCCGCTCTGCCACTTCGTTCAGCTGATATGCTAATTTTTCGACTTCGTCCTTAATTTTTGCACGCCAGTGTATATTATGAATATTAAGACAATAAATGCTATATATTTATTTGCTTGACATTAAATAATACGTTTTTTATGTATCCTAAACTTCAATTTACACCTTTATAATAAAATTGTACACTTAATATATGTATTATTTATTATTATTATTAAATAATTTAATACCATTCTTACCTATTTTGATTTATGTTTACTCAAAATAATATGTACTAATAAATAAGAAAGAAATGGGGATACATTTAAAATAGTTTGAAATATTTGTTAAAAGAAATAGATTACAATGAAATAAAAGAAATAGATTACAATGAAATAAAAGAAATAGATTACAATGAAATAAAAGAAATAGATTACAATGAAATAATAATCTAATAATTCATCAGCGTTGCTTGTCGTACATTTAATCTGATTCAGGACGGATTTTAGGTTTTTCACATCGTTAAATTATATACGGAGATAATTTTGCATTTCTATCTTGCAATAGTTTACCCTACAGCTCCTTTTTCGCATCATATCCTTCTTTTTAGAAAGTAGGTGCCATTCGATCAGTTTTCAATGGATGTAAATTAAAGGTAATTTTAAAAAAAAAATTAAAATGTAATGGGAAAAAGAAGTGTTTATAACCATATGAATTATTTTTTTTTAAAAAAAAGGATGAATGGTTTTTATAGATAGGCTTTCTGAAAATTTCAAAAACAAATGTGTAACTAAATCGTCATTTTATATTATCATTTTCGTTTAAAGGAATATTACTTATTATATGGAGATAATCAACCACCTTTTTTACTTAAGTAACTAGTACGAAAAAAAAGGAAGAAAATTCCGAATACACATAAAGATACACAGATAAAAAAAAATCACTCTGTAATTACATACAATTTTTTGAACAACGAATATATGAAAATGGAAAATGAAATTTAAAGACTAAGAGGAAAAAAAAATCTGAAAAAACAAGTAAAAAGAAGGTGAACTATTTCTAATTACAGGTGTGCATAATTAAAGCAACGTCAGTTTAACGTAGAAAAAAATAGAAAGAAAGAAAATATTTGAACATGCACAAATATGGAAAAGGGAGAAAGGGGAAAAAAACTACGAGAGGAAAATACCTAGTACACATAAAGATGCATAAATACAAAAAAGAATCCCTTCGTAATTTAATATAATTTCTAGAATAATGTAACATATAAAAAGGGAATATCAAATTTAAAAATTAAGTGGAAAAATAAAACTCCTGAAAAAAAGCAAGTAAAAGGAAGGCGATCTACATATACATGCAGACGACTAAAAGGATTCAAACAACATCAGTTCAAAGCAAAAAAAAAAAAAAAAAAAAAAAAAGGAAAATGAAAGAAGAAAAATACTAAATTCCTCACTAATAACAATAATACATATTGTGTAACGATAATAGAAAACTGATTAATATATTTGTTTCTACATGAAAATTTTTTGTAATACCATAAATATAATCTATATAAATAAAAGCCAATTTTTGAAAACAAAATTATGCAAAATTTTAAGAAAATTATTTATAACGAAACAAAATTTAATATAAAGAACAAAGAACATCATCTATTGTAGTTCAGAATTTGTATTTCAATAATAATGACAAATTCAATTCAAAATTCATTTCGCATCTAAAAATCTATTCATTCAATTAATGCATCAGGATTTCCAATTTACTTTTATGAATTTCGCTTACTGCAGCTACATATAGTTTTAACATTATAATTGTTTATTTAAATTAAGAAATAAACGCGAAATTTAATTCCAGCTTTCTCAAATACTAATATCAGTGAAAATTTTGAAGCCATGTAATTAATAGATTGTGTTGCTTTAAATTTTTTTTTTATCTACACATTTTGAAAATTAGACATCTTCGAAAGTGAATAGATGGTTATTTATTAATTTTTAAAAGTTTTTTTAATTAATATAATAGTGCGAACAATCACGTGCTGCATTAGATATGTAACTGTGGGGACATATCAATGCATAGCATTTATGAATACTAAATATCATTATCCTTCTCGATTCGTAGGTCCATATGCCCCGGAGAGCGATATATGTCATTTGCAGGATATAATGATGAGTCTTTGAGCAATCTAAATCATAATTATGGCAGCTGAATATTAACGGTTTATGATGGGTGGATGAATTTTCTCTCTGGATTAGAAACAGAGATTTACTCTGAATTAACGTAAATGAAAACATTTAAAATAAGAAAAGAAATCGGAATATATGAATGATTAAAGAATATGAATAAGAAATCAGTTAATGAAGGACAAGGTATATAATGATGTTATTTCCAATTCAATTTCAATTTTGTTCGATATTAACGCTTCTTTTTTCTTTATTTCAATATTTGAAATTTTTAAAAACTAAATAACTCTTTCATGAAATCGAATAGTTTACCTGTTAGCGCCATAAAGTTTCTATTCATAGTAACAGAACATTATATCAGAAATTCCATTTGTTTTTTATTGCTTAAAATGCTGAAGAATATGCTGAAGACTTTTACTAAATAATATATTGGCATCAGAGCTGATTTTTAGTATACATTTTACAAATTATTCCTTCATGCGTTGTTCTTAAATGTACTAAAAATTATACTTAGAACGTCTTATATGATTCGCATCTCTTGGATTGTGAGTTCGAACACGCCAGCTGAAAACTCACCGTGTGTTGTGGTGGCTAGCGCACGTATAAATATTTCGTGGTCATAAAGTCCTCCATGTCGAGAGTAATACGACTGGGGTATTGGATCAGAGGTGACCGTTCTCTAATTCAGGTCTAAATTACGATCTGTGGTTTAATAAATGAATTGCATGAATGAAGTCCGCCCCGTAAAAAGGGTTGTGACGCGTGAGTAGCTAAATCGTACTATTGGACTTAAATGGCACTACTAAAGAACAAAAGACGTAAAAATTTCGGTTTCATTCGCTAACTTAATGAAAGCGGGCTTTTCTATGACAAGTGCCATCAGAAACAACAACAACGTCTTATATGTTTCTTGTAAGTCTAAATATTATATTTCTTTTGAGACAAAAATTACGGCAAAAATGCAATTGTTCGATCTAGCAGTAAATGACAATTCGCTATGCGATATACAAATATTAGTATTATCTAAAATCTGATGAAAGATTTAAAAAAAAAATCAGAACTATTATTTTTGTTAATTAGGAAGCAGAATATAATATCTAGAATTATATGAAAAAAATATAATGTCTTTCGAAATGAACTTTGATTCTATGGAAATGTTACATTTGATATAACGCACAAGACTCGATATTCTTTCAGTTTCTACTTATGATAAACATATTTGGCTTGAGTAACTGAAATTTGATGCAAAATACTAACACATTAATTTTGAGAACAGACGGGAAATCGATTTTTAAATACAAAATAATCTCCATTGCATTCTTATTTTTTAAAAAACAATGTTTTGTACACAGTTTGGAATTGCATGTTTTAACAGAGATTTGAGGCAAAATACTAACACATTAATTTTGAGAACAGACGAAGAATCGATTTTTAAATACAAAATAATCTCCATTGCATTCTTATTTCTTAACAAACAATATCTTGTACACAGTTTGGAATTGCATCTTTTAACAGAGATTTGATGCAAAATACTAGCACATTAATTTTGAGAACAGACGGAGAATCGATTTTTAAATACAAAATAATCTCCATTGCATTCTTATTTCTTAACAAACAATATTTTGTACACAGTTTGGAATTGCATGTTTTTGAATGCTTGTTGATTTTTTTTAATTTGATGAATTGGCTTGGTAATCAATTTTAAACAGTATTTTGTAAACGCATACTTTCTTCAATGGGTAGGATTACACCTTATAGTGGTTGTAAGAGAAAAATTAGAACATGTATTTAGTAACTTGTATTTATGATAATTTATGAGCTACCTAATGAATAATGAGCCAGACTTAAGAGATTAAATGAAACCTGAGGGTTTTTTAACATTTCCGAAAATTTAAAATACCGTTCGAGATGCGGGTCCTTTTGATACAAAGGAATTCTCTTGTTATAAGAAATGATACAAGAATTAAACAACTGCTGGCCACTAATGCACAATATGTTCTCCATGGTTATAACCACTTACAAAAAAGAAAGGAAGAAACAACAGAAATAAGATATTATCTAATCTCCAATATCATTTTAAACTGATGAGAAGATGCAGTCAGTGTTTTTCTAAGAGATAAATGATATTCTGGGGCATGAATAACACAAACAAAAAAAATCAGGAAAGGTACATGTCTTCTTAAGTAACATGTACCTTAGTTTTATCTAAGGATGGCTGTTAAAACATATTGAGTTCTCAGATAAAATGATGGCTAAACTGTTATAAGGAGTATTTTGCGGGATATTTTAATTACTTTTATGCATGCATTGAGAGAAAACAATGGTGACTTGTTATTTGTGAAACGCTCCACTGCATTGAAAAGGATATTATGCGCTTCAAATAAAGAGAAGACTAACTTAAAATAAATTAACAATTGTTGTACATACAGAGCATTCAATTACAATAACAATAATTAATGGCTATTATTATTGGGACTGATGATTTGCTTGAGGTTCATTGTATGATAATATATTATTTTGCAGCGTAGAAAATATACTTTATGTTTATTAGAATTGACATGTTCATAAAGAAATGTTAATCTTCTAAACAAAAACATATTTCTGAATACGATTAAATATGTCTTTTTGTAACTATTTAATATTATGTTACAATGGACGACAAGCTTAATTTATTTCTTAAAAAAATATCAAACATGAATCTTTCAGAGAAGAGAAGATAATTTTAAAAGTCTCTAGATTTCTGCTTCATAAGGAGATCAGTAAAATGGATTATATTTCGAAGACCAAGATTTGGAGCCATCTTCTAATCCTTATATAATATTGGAACACTAAAAGGGAGGTGCGGTCTCACAGACGATGCGCAAAAAAAATAGTTGATA
>JAPMOR010088505.1:111140-131690 GCA_026543865.1 Argiope aurantia | reverse complement strand
ATATAAAAGAAAAAAAAAGATCCATTGAAATCGGTTGAAAATGTGAATGTGTAATGAAGGTCACAAAACAGAAATTTACAAAGTCCATCCATTCGATTGAGCTAAAATTAGAATAGTGGTGACCGAAAGTCCATCCTTAGCGGTCTGAGATACCGTACCTGCCTCGTTAAAGATTAATAAAATTAGATAAATTGACTATTCTCCATAGCCTAGTTTGTGTTGAATTTAACAGCATTTAATATTAAAAAAATATTCGTAGCAACTATAGAAATGCAATGAGTGTTAATAGCAAACTTTTGTTCTTTCCGTAATTTCACTATCCCTTTGCACTCCGACGCACATTAAGATGTGCAATAATAATTAGGAATAATTTTAGTGATTAAGAAATTCAAAAATATTGTTATAAGTTTTGTTATGCCTAAAATTAAATCCATTTTTTTGCCATTTTACAGCCTTTATAATAATTATTATCTAAGGAAAATATGAAAAATACGAGAATAATTGACATTAAACAAATAATTAGAGAAAGAATCTGGGATTTTCTTTTATTTTTATTGTTTTGTAACACGTTTTGTATTATTGTTCGTACATTTCAAACCATACTTCTTTATTTTAATACAAATTTATTGCTTATATAGTTAGTTCAATTTTCATGATTACTCGATATTACTGCAGCATCTAATTTAGCTGTTGTATAGTGTTGACCGAATTGCTAAAAAGCTGCGAGTATCCTCCCCATTTTTCATTTCACCCCTATGTTGACGGAATTAGCGTGACCAGGAGCATGCGCATAAGGTTTGCGTTTCTGTTGATAGATAATAGGTAAGCTTGTTATAGGAGATACATCATTTAAAATATTTCAAATTTTTTGCGATTCATGAAGTCATTTGTGATTCGTGAAAACTGAATGAAGCTTTGTAAGTTGTTGATTCACTTTGTTTTATGAATATCATGTGCAGATATAAAATTAGTTTAGAATATATATAACTGACAGTTTACAATCAAATGTGTAATTACCAGATAAATCCCGAAAATATTATTTTGATTGTAGTAAAAATATTATTCGAACTATTTCTTATACATAAAAAGAATCTTCAAAATTTGAAAATATCAAAAACCATGAAGAATTTCTCATATAAGTTTTGCTTATGTAAAAAAGAAAGTTTATTTGCTCAATTCTAATTAGTTAAATGATAAAAAGTATTATAATTAACTTCACTACTACACAAATTTCGTTAATTTTCCTTTCGCCGACGTCAGAAAACAACCCCAATTAATTTTTCTTACTTTTCAATTAGTTTAAATAATTCCCCTCATTATATTTGCCTCTAACTAGCATTCACATAATAATTCGAAAATAACATTCAAACTATTTTGGTAAATTTATCGCGAAAAATAAATTTGAATTATGATAGTTTAATTTATACACTGCGTTTAAAAGTCTACATATATCCCTAGAAAGCAATTAATAAAACTATTTTTAAATTATTTATTTAGCTATTTTTTATGTTTAGAAACAATAAAAAGCTTCTCATATCTGCCATAAATACTTCAGCTATTTTTAATTAACTGCTTTCGTTAATGAATTCAATCTATTTAGAATATCCTTTTTATTTAATATATATTTTAACTTCTTCTTAGCATTTCTTAACAAAACTTTTTAAATAAGTGAGAATCATCCAATATCGACAGGTTATGCGATTTTAATTTATTAATGTAATGAATTGCTATATGGAATTGGTAATAATAGTAGAATTTAAAAAATACAATTTCTTTTCTATACTTTTTTAAAAATTTTATCAATGAGATTTTTGTTGTGAAATCATGTATTATCAACTGCAGTTTTGAACATTGCTGAATATATATAAAGAGTTTAGATAATTTTAATAAATCGAAAACAGATTGTACAACGTCCAAAAATAATACATTCTTATAAAATTTCAGTAAATAAAAAATAATTATAAATAAAATTTATTAACCATTTCCCAGATTTTCAATTTTCAATACCAGGAAAATTCTTGCATTTTCTTATTATTCATAATCTTATTTCTTGTGCCATTCTTTAAAGGCGTTTTTATCTCATTGTGTTCAGGAATTTGGATTTCATAAGTTTATTCCTTCATGAGTCTTCCTCTTTTTCTTCCGATTTCCACTCGTCAAAAGCACATGAGAGATCTCGTTTAGAGAAGCTGTTGCCTCTCATTTTTGTTTTGTTTTTAAATCTCTCTTGCAGGCCTAGTATGATGATCCATTGAAGGAGATATACTATATTTTCCACTTATCAATTTGGCTGGTAACTGTCCCCCAAATGCCTATGGTATCGAAATGCTTGGTATGGAACGCAAGTATCATGCTGGAGTTTAGCATTAAAGATGGCTAAATTTTCTTAAAGAGGACACGTATTGTAATTGTATTATTCTGAATAGTTCTTAAAGGTGAATTTTCTAGAGGCGGTTAACTTTCCATTGTTGATCTCAATGGTGGTTGGTGTTATTTCGCTGAATTCTTGTATTTTTTATATCTTTCTTACAGTAATAAACATTGCTTTCACAGTGCATATGAACATAATTTAACAGTCTAATAAATTTTGATATTTTTTTATATTAAAAAGTGTATCTTCCACCAATGAGAAGTTTCATCTTATTTCCTCTCAGCCTCTAATAAAAGAAATTTCATTCAATCGCCTTTAAATAAAATATTGTACCCTGAATTTTCCGTTATATAATGTAACTTTTATTTATCAAGATTTATCTATCGATAAAACGGTCAATACTTGAAATTTTTTTGAAAGATCATACTTTATCAATTAGGTTGGTAGCTGTCTACCCTAGTACCTAGTCTGCTTGGAATCGAACGTAAGTGTCATGCTCTGGGGTTTATCTTTAAAGGAGGTGAAATTTCCTTAAGGTGACCCGTACTGTAATTGTAGAGTTTTAAGTAGTTCTTAAAGTTGAATTGTCTATCCTCTTCAGTCCTGATTTTTTTAAAACTGGTTTAAAAATTTGATTTCAAGATCTTTTACCTTTGTTACATCTCAATAGTTTGTGGAAAAAAATATTTGCCGATCAAACAATTTTAAGTCGCATAAGTTTAAGGTACACACATGTGTATCTCGGGTCTTAAGCAAGTCAAAGCATCCGCGACAAAAAAAAATAATAATAATAATTTTCCTGGTTACTTAATAGCTATACTTTTCTTATTCTAAGGCCTTATAAATGAAAAAAATACAAAAATTATTATATTAATAATCTATTAAACCTTATTTTGAAGGAAACTTCATTTTTTTTTAAATATTACGTGAGTAGATACTGCATTTTAAGCACTTAACTCTTCTCCTAGAGTTACATCCTGGATACCTGCATTTTGATACATACTTATCGTCCATGTAATGTTGTATATAGCTTGACATATCTAGTCTTATTTCTTTTTAATTGAGAAGGGACAATTTTTCTTGCTCTTTTAGAGGTATTTTCATCAGATGGTGGTAATGAAATCTCCAATGGTCTTGTAGTTGCGTTTCCATCATTTGATGGCCCTTCTATTAATTTTTCTTTTCATTGAAAGATGCTTTTTTACTTGTTCTTGGTTTCCTTTCTTGCTGATGATGAGAATTCCCTCACATTTCAACAGGGACCGAATTATATACATTTAAAATTGCAATACGATCATAATATTTTCGGCTTCATTCCTGATAGCTCAGCTTGTCGCTTTACCACTATTTTATTGTATATCAAGCAATTGAAAACTACTAAATCTACAAAATGCGTGAATGTTCGCGTCGGTCATTTTTTGTAATTACTGCGTACCGGTAATATGCAAAATAATGGTCGATTCCTCCCATATTATATGTTTTTACAAAAGCAGATTACTTCAGCATTTTGTTTCAATTATTTTCTATCTTCTGCCTATTCCAATTGACTCATTACCCATACATGTGGATAGTAGTCAAGGATTTATTATCTTTCTACTGGGCAAGGCACATTTGAATATCTTCTGTGGACCATTCATCCTATTTGACAGGTTTCATTATTTTTGATACATGAGAAATTTTATTGCTTCCCCTAAAATCACTTTTTCCTAAAAGTTCAATAACCTCCTTTTGAGTTCAAGCAACTTGACATAAAAAAAAATATTATTAGCTTATAAAGTTCTGTATATCCTATACATGATGTCGGTTTGAAATATCCATTACTGACTACCAGACAGCTATAAAATTAAATTTCTTATAAGTTAAATAAGTTAAAAAATAAATATTTTTAAATTTATATTTTATTAGATTACAGAACATAAGAATTATTTATTATAAAAATATATACAATATATTCAAGGACAAGGAATGACAATTTGAAAACAAGCGCTCAAAATATAAGCAGCGCAATGGATCGCAATCAGTCAGGAAACGGGCTCGAAAACGTCCGAGGTACACATATGTGTACGTTAGTTAAATTTGTATTTTCACCGATTCTATGATAGATAACAAGATATAATTTGGATTCTATTATAGATAACAAGATATAATTTGGATTCCATTATAGATAATAAGATATAATTTGGATTCTATTATAGATAACAAGATATAATTTTTATTTTAATAGTAAATATTAAAAAATTTACTTATATTTGCTGTGTTTTCTGTTCAACGCCATGTCTCTAATTAATAGCGATGGATATGAAGAAAATATCGAACTGTAGTGCTATTTATTGATGCAAAATAGAAGCTACATTCATAAACGTTGAAATGCATGCATTATTTTGTCAAAATTTAAGATTACAGGATAAGAAAAATGAAAAAAATTGTTGGTACATATATGTGTACCTCGGAACTGAAGAGGCTGTAGCCAGTTAACATTTCCGGGTTGATCACAGTGGATGATGATATTGCATCCGAGTTTTTTGTTAATTTGTGAGTCTTTTAAACTAATAAATATTGTCTTTACGATGCATTTTAACATGAATGAACAGTTAAAAAAATGTTTGACAATTTTTTTTCTGCAAAAAAGAGCCCCTTTTGTAATTATAAGGTTCGTCTTATTTTCTCTCTTGCATCTATAAGATGTTCATCCAATCTCATTTAAAGGAAATATCCGCTTCTGAATTTTCCATTATATAATGTAACTTGTTTCTATCAAGGATTACATGTCTATAAAACGGTTAACTCTTGAAAAAAATTATGAAGTATATCAAGGGTGAAATTTTGGTTTCTTACTATGACTATAAGGTCTGTCCAAAATATCGGAGTGGTGATTTAAAAATGGGCATTCGTACAGCGAAAGCTAAACCTATATCAAGCGTAAAATTAATAACTATGCAACCAAGTTTGATAAAATATATGAAATTAACAAAATAGCATTCAGTGAAAAGAATTCCAATTTTCATAAACGTTACACAAATATTGAATTACCTTGAAATTTACAGTAGTTTTAGAGTAGAAATATCTATTTTTACTCTAAAACTAGATTCCCACTTACTCTATAAGGAACACATTTTCCTATGATTATATCCGATTTCTTTCTTCTAATAATTTGAGCATCTTTGCAATAGTAATGATCTCTAATCTGTACTTCATTGCTATCTCTAAAAAATGTGCTTCTTGTGCTTCAAAGATATAAAGAGCAATTAAAGAAATATGTGCTCCGCCTCCTATAGAGGACTAAAAAATACCCTGTATAATTTCAATGAAATACAATAGTTTATAATGTTGCATCTTGTTTTTTTAACATAAATGTTTTCATACATTTCTACAATATAAATTTTAAATTTTTATTTCTTTTATTGATTTCAACCTACTAACAGCTTTCATAGTGTTAAGCATTTTATACCCTCAGATAAAGTAGCAAAAATTGTAAAATCTGTTAACGGTTTTTGGATGGCTGAATTTGAACAAAATATTTGGTTATTTAGAAGCCCATTTTTATTTTATGTCCTGTATTAGTGTCAAATATTTCACATTTATTTATTTAATCAATCCATTTTTGACCAGTTTGTTAAAACCTGGTTCAGGTAACATGACTACAAATAACCTCAATTTTAATAATAGTTAATTATTTTTATTGGAGTAAAATCTGCTACTATCTTTTTATAAACCTGCTAAATGTTTATCAGTAGGTTAATAAAACAATCAAACATATAATGGGTAAGTTAAAAATATAAATTACTTGAGAGTAAAAACTACTTTGTCATCTTTTTGATGTACATGATCGATTATTGTAGCATTGCATTCTTATCATACATTGGTGTGCAAAACTTAAGCAACAAATTTTAAGCAGGTATACATGAAATTGTAGAAAAGGGGTTATTCGTACAATGAACAAGCAATTCAGTAGAAAGATGATGTGTATTCAACAATGATAAAAGGTGTGCGTATGAGCAAAGCATTATAGGCGTTGTGAGTATACTTAAAACGCATAAAATCGGCACTCGCAATTCAAGACTACAAGGAAACGAAGAACAGATGAGCAATTAAAGACATTCCCTGCAAGTGCAAGTGAGTTCTTTCGTGTGATATAGCTAAAAGAAATTACTTGGACGACTTCACATGTGGGTGAATGATCGGAAAGCTGGAGAAGTGGCGTAGTTTGACCAGTGTAGCTGAAGAGTTCGGAATCAACAAAAGTGTTGTTTCGCATGCTTGGAAAGCCTTCCAAGCCATAGATACAGAAGAAAAAATTGTTAGAAAGGTTGCTGATGGCCACCGTGGCAAAACAGCTGCATTAGATGACCGATACATCGTCCCGCAGACGAAAATAACTCGATACCAGTAAGCAAGCGTCACTGCTCAGCAATTGTGTACAGTAATAGGGCGACAAGTGTCGCAGTTTACTGTAGCCAGACGCCTTCACAAAGGTGGCCTATTCACTGACAGTCCTGAACAATGCATCGCTTTGAAAGTTGGCCATTGGTGATACCTTTTAGAGTGATGTAAGGAGCACAAAAATTGGACATCTCATTAATGGAGCCGTGACCTCTTTATGGATGAGAATCGTTTCAGTGCCACAAGTGATTCTTAACCCAGTTGATTTAGCGAAAGTCGGGACAAGTTTTCATCCTAGTAACATCATGGAAAGAGACCGCTGCGGTGGTCCTGGAGTTGTCGTCAGGGAGGCATTATGCTGAACGGGTGCACTGAGCTCCACGTTTTCGACAGAGGCTCTGTAACCGGAGATTAGTATTGTAAGACGTTGATCCTTCCCCATGTACGTTCGTTTCGAGTGAAGGTATCACTCGAAGGGATTGACCAGCATTCGCCCCTGATTTAAATCGCATAGAACATGTGTGGGATCTAACATCTAACGGGGAACATCTAACAATTGACACAGATGCTGATGGTTGAATGGGTACTCTTACCTTCAAAACTAATGGACAATCTGGTAATGAGTATGGAGAGACGATGGGAATATAGTAAGGGGAGAGCATATCTCATACTAAGGAACATCTGCTTGCTGTTCTTCCTTTTGGACACACAATCATGTGTAGCGATACTATGAGTTCAATAAAACCTTTTTTGTTTGATTCCATATTATATGCATTGTATTCTTTTTTGCGGAACTAAGCTTTCGTCATCGTTTAAGAACAAAATGCTGTCTCTCAGATGATTTCTCGTGGAATTATGGCAAAAAAAGCACCTGTTCCTTATGTTTTGCACACCAGTGTATATTACTTTGACGAATTGCTGCTGCCTATAGTAACAGTATAAATTTCAGAAATAAAGTAAATAATGGATGTTGATTTGAAATAAAGTAAATACTATAGGGGTTCTTGGATTTCTTCAATTAATTATCCCCGAGTCCAGGTTTGACAAAGCATTGATCTTTTACATACCCTTAGCTAACGACGTAATTCAGCAAGAATGGAATTAGGAAAGTTGGTTAAATTCTGATCAAAAAATTAATCTACATTCCTAAAAATCTTATATTTTTAAAATAACAAAGTTTTTAATGTAGAGATATAGGAAATTAATGCATGTTACAGCACTGGAGTTTTGTAAATAAAGAAAAAGATTAATCACGAAGATTTCATTAAATATCATACAGAATATTTTTAGAATATTATTTCATTCACATTTTATGTGTAATCTTTAGTTCATAAATATTTTGATTGAAAGTGTCACATTACATCTCCTACATCACCTTTTTTTAAAATTTTTTTGCAAAACTAAAATCAAAGTGTTTCGAAATATATAAATGAGAAAAAATTAAATCTGAAAATAATATTTATTGGAAATAAATTTCAATCTATAAAATATTTTATTTTATTTAAAATATCTTTTAAATTAATGAAAAAATAAGAAATGTATAAATTAAAAATTGATTAATTCTGCCATTCATTCCATTTTTTTTAAACTTATCAAATCAAATAAGTGATTATGCACTCTCTAATGAAGTTTTATATTAAGCATTATGTGTTAAAATAGGGTTTTTTAAATGTGAATCAATATGTTTAATGTTAAAAACATTAAACATATTAATACATTATTTATTGTAAAATAGAAAATAATATTCTGAGGCATATTGCAGCGACTTTCATTTAATACAGATATTATCATACACTATTTGTATTTTTGAAAGATAATGCAAGTGAACCTTTCTAATTTAAGTAAATACGCTATAATTTTCCGCATTAGAAATGCCAAAAAATTTTCGAATGGAGACATGTAATAAAAGGTTTAATGATAGATTACACAATTTTTCAATTCAAATTCATTTAGAGGAGAATGGACTTAAAAATTCGCTCACATTCATTAAAAATCGATGAGCAAGCGAAATGGATCTATTGCTGTAGTAATTGTGGCTATTAGTTTCATTTTGGTGCTTGAATCCTTATTTATGCCTAAAAATTCAATTATATTAAAAGATTTAGCGCCATTAAATAATTCTTATAATTTTCTTCCTGTCAACTAAATTTAAATAGGTTGAATTGATATTTTATAATATGGGCAGCGTATTTTTTTTTTCATATTAGCCAGTAAAACAAATTATTATATGTATTATTTAATTTCATGAATTGATTTCTTATCCAATATTTCAAATAATGTCTGTTATATTTAGAATAAATTGGGTCACATTCATTTAAATTTAACAAGAATCTGAAATCTTTATTTTTTTAAAAATATTGATACTTTCAAAAGCATTTATTAAATGATGATAATATCAAGCATTTAACTTTTCGTGCTTGTATCAAACTAGTATTTCAACATTAGATGAGTACTTTATAATATTCATAATATACAAGCAAGAAAAAATCTAAAATTTTAAATGTTCTTAAGGAATGTCAGAATATCTTTTTTAATAACTGTATATATATATATATATATATATATATATATATATATATATATATATTATTTCATCCCTGAATAATAAATTTTATATCTAATCATCATTTAATTAAAAAATAATTAAACTATAACATTACTTTAAAAAGTATAATGAGGAATGTATTTAAAGAATGGCATATATTTCATCATTTTAGAAAGGAAATGCCAATATATTGTTATTTAAGTGACATAAAAGATAAGAAACCTGTATGCTATTTTCATTGGAATCCTGTATTTCACAAGCTGACTTATACTCAATTGTCACAGAATTCATGTTAGTCAGCGGACACTAAGGCTAACAATTATGCCCAGCTGTATGTGACAGTTCGATTATCTGTTTGTCCGGGAGGTCAGTCAATGTCACAAAGGACCATGTGATCTCTTTGCTCTCTTTTCATATTTGTTCACTTTGGAGGATTTATAGTGGACTGACTGCTGAAATTCATCTATGGAGTGCAGCAATATAGTTAGAAACTACTTAAATTTTAACTAATAAATTTTAAATGAGTAACTTTTTGTTACTAACCCTAAATATTTTTTCTAGAAAGTCTTCAAGGGCGCCTATCAAAATGAAAGAAAATCTTTGCAAAATACGACATCCCAAACGCCCATTAAAATCCATGAATATGGGAAGTATTTCGGTAATACAAATCAGTTAATAAATAGTATTAATTTTTATTATGGAAAATTTAGAATTACAGTTTGAAGACTTAAATATGAAAATTGGCTAAAAGTTTTATTCCTTTTAATATATATATTATTTTGAACCTTTTTGTATTTCATATAGTTTTTTAGAGTTATAAACACGTCTAGGAATCAAGACTTTTAAAAGCCATCGTCTTTTAAGAATATTAAAACTATTAATGCATTCAGTTAATCGTTATATAAGAAGGTCTACAAAGCATATCTCCACTTTTTAATAAATTTTACGATTGCAAATTACAATTTACTTCAGATCTTTCCTTCTCTATTGACAAAAATAAAGTTATTATGAATTTTAAATACAGATGTAAGATAGTCACAAACTGTTTCAATACAATTTAACCTTGCTATGTAATGCTATCAATTATACGAAGTAATAGAAATAATTGGATACAATATCTATAATTATATAAAGCTCAATGTGTGTGTGTGTGTGATGGCACTCTACAGGTCAGACCGTTCGACCTACAGCTACCAAATTTGGTACATGTATACCTTAGAGGTCGGGAATGTACACCTGGGGTCCCATTTTTTGAATTTTTAATTAGAAGTTTAGTTATTAATTAAAAATTAACTTTCCCGCAAAAAATCATCAATTTTCCCCACCGCCAAATGAGTAAGACTTCAGGGTTTTTTTGTTTTTTTTACCACTGTAATGAGACTACAGGTTAACATTTTTCGGCCGATTATTTCAAACGATTCTATTTATTTTCTTAAATTTTTATGCATTTAAAATTAAACATTGTTAATTAATCGATCCTTCAGATTCATTCTGAAGTACTTTTGAATTAAAAAAAGCATAATAAGGGAAATTAAAAAGTTCTAATTCGCATAGCGTTATCCTAACTAGCGTAGAAAAATTCACACATTTGCGTTACCATAACTGGCATTGAAAACTCACGCATGCGCATTGTGTTCTGATTACTGACAACTATTATCAACGGATTATATTGATTATTATATATTATATTGATTTAAATTATTTTTAGATTAGTTGTATGCTTTTGTAATTAAAATGTATTTATGTTAGTTATATATTTTTTGCATATGCTTATAGTTTGAAGTACATTGTTTTTTAAGTAGTTTTTTTAAACCTTTACATCCCTACTATTTTAAACGATTCGTTTTATTTTCTTAGTGTTTGATGCATTTAAAATTAAACATTGTTTATTAATCAATCTACTCATGATGAATCTGAGAAAATTTTGTTGACAAATTCTTGAGATATTACATAAATTATGAACGATATTCTTTAGTGCCCATAAAGATTAAAAGCTCAGTGACTCTGTTTTCAGTAATCATATTATGAAAAAATGCTTTGTTTCAGTAAAAAATATTATTATATTATTTGCAGATTAATCCTTTCCTCTTTAATTTAAAGCATAAATTCTACGAGAGTTCACAGAAAATTAGAGAGATACATATTACGTTAAGACTGAAGGCCTTTATAATATTATGAGTGAATTATATGACAATCAAAATGTGAAGTTTTCAAATATTTTGATGAAGAAGCTATTAAAGTAGGAATTGCATAAAATATTTAATTATTAAAATTTTAACGAGCATTAAAATTGGAGAACCGGCTGGTTGCCAAAGGCGGCTAGTAGTAAATTAGTGAAAAAGGGCTTAAAAATGACAATTTCTTCTCAAGCAAAATATGGATAGTTTATTTTGTGTCAAGAATCTCAGTCTCAATTCTATTTAAAGTTACTTTAAACAAAATGGCAAATCAATGATTTCAGCTCTGAAAAATCGTAAAAGTATCAGCCATAGAAAGTAACCTTTTTTTTATTGTTTGAATGCATGTTAACATTTCAAATCTAAGAGGAAGAACTTTATTCTCGACTATCGCCATCATTTGTCTCTAAATGAAAGGCATATTCAGTTAGTGCGACTGAAAATATGGATTATATATTTTAAAATTCTGAATTTAGGGTAAGTTTAAAATTTTATAGTAAAAGAATGGGAAAAATAATTTTAAACATATGAAAGGTGCTACTTACTTTGTAGATATACCAAAAATTATTCATTACACGATATTCGTGAAAAATTAAATAACTAACGAATAAAAAGATTACGAAAAAGAAAAAAAAACAGAGATAACTTAATTAAAAATGAAAACAAACCTGAAGAATACTTGAAGAAAAAGAAGCTTGAAGCACCGTTTCATAATGAAAACAAGCTCGAAAAATTAGGAAATCACAATTAAAGAAAAGAGGATCAAAAAGAAACAATGATGCCAAATACAAATATCAGTCAAAAACTACGAATTTTAAGAACAAAATATAATAATAATTAACTATTAAATAGTCAATAGTTTATAATAATTATAAGATGAATAATTTGAATAAAAAATATCAGACAAATCATTTTGGGCTGCAAACCAAATAACTTAGTTAAGAAGAGTATTAAATTGTAAAAATAACACAAAAGAACATAAGAAGAGAGCATAAAAAGTGATAGATAGAGGCATTTCAAAAGAAAACTTACTATATGAGTTTTCAATTTGCAAATTAAGGATAAAGAAATTATAAAGAAAATGAAGTAAGACATTAGCATTAATAGCCGCAAATTCAAATAACAAAGGTTATTGTAATCAATTCTTCATCAATACAAAGAATATAATTAGGAAACATTTCGCTCACAATTGAAAACAACAATGGGACTAAAAATAATTAGTCAGGTGAAATTTTATATTCATTTTCTTAAATTAGAATTTTTTTTTAGTAATTAAGGAGAGAATTTTCTTGGATAGCATTTGTAATTAATTTTCTTTGAAACCCTGAGCTTCTCTTTCACAATGATAATTTTTATTGATTAAGAAACCATCTGTAACATTAAATAAAGTAACTCATTGTTTCAAATTAAATACTGAAGTATTACAAAATTAAATCCTAGAATATAATAAAATTTAGCAAAATGGCCTTTTAAAATATTTAACAAAGAGGGAATCAAAAGTTTATAAAAATAACAGTGATTTCGCGTCCATATTTAAATTATTTGTTTGACAAATATATTATTTCAAGTTACAAAAGATGATAAAATTCATTAATAAAGATATAATTTGCTTTATATCTTTAACAAAACAAACAAAAATAAACAAAAACTTTAAACAAAATTTTTTAATGATTTTTGTAAGATAAACTGATGAGTTAAGTGTCTTTAATCTTATTCATGTATGATTAAATGATCCGCTTTCCTATAAATAATGCAATTACCATCAAAACTATTGCTCTTGTTGAAAATATAATATATTAACTGACTCTAAGCAGGCATATCTGAACAAAATGTGAAGAATGAACTACTGATATCAAGAGATTATTAATATTTAAACCCACAAATATTTCAAAACTATCGCATCGGAATAATTGAAATATGATTTGATAACATTTCAAGAACTGGAAATTATTCGAAATTAATAATAATTTAACTAATAATATATATATATATATATATATATATATATATATATATATATATATATTCATATACGCAATTAAGTAACTGATAATAGTAAATGCTGATCCTCTATTTTTCTGGTATATTTAACCAGCTGTCATTTTATTATGTTATGCATGCTTATTAACTAGCTGTCTGGTTTATTTAACTGTCAGTTTATATTTGAATTGTCTTGCAATATTGGAACTTTTAGTTATTTTTTTATGCAACTTGGATAAAGATGATGTTAGATGTTTAGTAAGAAAATGCAACATCTTGCATCACTTCTTTATTAAAACATCTATCATCATCAAAATAAGAAAATACTATGTGTTATTTCATAAATGTATGTATTCAATAATATTGCTAAATTTTGATATAATAATACTTTGTAAGCAAACATATTTTCATTCAGCCTTGTATTCATTTATGTAATCGTAAGCTGTATTAAAATATTTGAAAAGGGAAGTATTGCATACATGTGGAAAAGACTTTTAAAATATTCAGGATCTAGTTAGATACATTTATATTGTAACATAATAATATGAGTATCTAGGATTTAAATATATTTCTAGTAAAGAATTAAACTTAAACTTTAAAATTAAATTCTTACTGGAAAACACTATTAATAAAATTGAAGAATTAATGTGAAGGATTCTTAAGAATATAGAACGACAAGATTGCAAAAATGAATCGAACAGTTTATTAATATTTTGTTATAATTTGTGTATGAAAACGTTAGTTAAACATTTTTTTTTTCTTTTCATTAGAAAAAAGTATCTGTATAATTTCAATTACTCACAAAAGTTTCCTGCAAAGATCTTGAACAATAATTCAGAAAATAGTTTTTCATTAATGCTCTCATAAATCCGATTCTCACTTGATTACGTTTTACGATAAAAGTAGTTGAAGTTCAATGAAATATATAGGTGAAAATAATCTGAGCATCAAAGCATCCAGTGTAAATATAAGAGTAAAACAATATGTTTGAATTTATTCTTTTTTTTAAACATCATCTATAATATTCCTTGTAAATAATGATATACCACTTACATTTTATTTTCCAAAAAGAAGACAATTTAAATTTCAATTCAACAAAAGCACTTGGAATAATTTCATAAGCTTTGTCACTTTATAGGAATATTTATCTTTTAAAATACAGAAAAAATAAATATCGAAAAGAACGAAGTGAAAAGAAATTGTAATCATTTTATTTAGATTAATTTACATTATTCCATGATATAAATTTTGCTTTATATATATCAAACATTTGTCTGGAAAAATATACTTTCAGTTTTCGGGTCAATGAAATTACCTGGACTAATTGCATACATTTCAACACCTTATTAAAACTTAATCATTAAAATACAAAAAATAATGAAATATTTTAAGATTATATCTTTCAAAAACCTTTTTACAGTCTCTTCTGCGTTTGTAAATTTTAGATTTTTCTTCTGAAATATGCAAAAGACATTTTGATAACATTTTAATCCGAATTATTCAAATATGCGCCTTTGTTTAAAGAAATTAAAGGAATATAACAAATTTATTAATAAAATAAAGTGAAATTAAAAGAAGTATGGTATGTTATTTTATATTCATCTGCATTTCTTAAAACACACTAAAAGAATACTTGCTACAACGAGACACAACAGGAGTCTCGCTGCAATGTTCAGAGTTTATTACCAAAACTTTAGTAACCAAACCAAAACCAAGTAAATAGGGAGCATAAATTTAAATTATTAAAATTTGTCATATTAATCCTATCAATAACAACCCTATTAACAATAATATCTATTGTTGCTTTATGGGACATATCTTACGGATTCGAGTGACCAAGTATCGTATAGATATATTGAAAATGAATGAAATTTGCACAGTAGAACAATTTTTTTAAATAATTAATTAGAAATGAAAAAGAATTGTAGCGTTTCCGTAAAATGTTATTGCACCATTGAATGATCTTTGCGCCATTTTGACACTAGAAGATGACGTAATCCGTTTATCTAGAATGACTAGGAAAGAACATTCGACAGTTTTCAATCATTCAAAAAATCCCTCGAGTTTCAAGATTTGTTTGCTGAAATAAGATTTTTATGTTATATTTATTTTTCAAATATTATATTTCCAACACATTTTTTTCTTTGATACTCCTGTGGAGTTATACTATTCCATTTGAGAAAATTATTTATATATAAATATCCCTTTTTTGAAATGGAATGTCATGACTATTTTTTAAAACTTTTTTGCGTTTTATGATCCAACGAAGTTCAGTCCTTTCTTGCATAAAGTTTTGAAAAATGTTAAATATATAAATTAATCGTCAGTTGTACTGCTTCTTCAAAGATTATAAAGTAATTTTTGCTTTAGACTGAAAATCAGTCAACAAGCAATTCTCCTGAATATGGAATGCTATCAGAAATTTTATTCTAGATTTTCTGGTATTTCACTACACATATCGTATGAATAAAAGAACGACATTTCTTTCCGTAGAACAGTTGCTCATCAACTCTTTTGTTTTGTCTTGCTATATAATAAAGAAAATCAAATTGAATAAAAGTGTCCAAGATCTCTATTATTAAAGCAAATTGATATGTTCGAATTATTTTAGATCTTCAGATTAAAAAATAACTGAAGAATAAAAACTGACTTCAAATTTAAAAAAAATAAATAACCTGAAAATTACTCTGAATTTATTTAGAGCAATTTCATCGTCAAGAATTCATTTTAAGAAAAAAATGGATTTCCCATAAGATTAAGAATAAGCTCCATATTAATTTTACAATAAATGTGAAATTTCCGACTTGGTCAGCTTTCTTTTACCAATTATTCTTTGAAACAGCAAAGAAGTATACTTCTTCCTGATATTTTTTTTAAAATGTATTCGAATTTTTTCTGTAATAAAGATTATTTATGCAATGGAATTTTAACTGTTTTCATTATTTCATCAAATAATTATTATCATGATTTTTTTTCTATATTTAAAAATTAAAACAGGATAACGCTTAATTATTTATGAAATCAGAATGTAAAATTACTGTAACAGCAAGGATTACGTTCAGTTTGATGCGCATTATCTGGGTAATTAATTTTTTAAAGGAAAAATAATATCATCGGATTTGCTTCTAATGGTAGGTTCATGCAAATAATAAGAAGTTATTAAAGTATAATATTGTTTTATGTCTATCATCATTTCATACTTAAAATTAATTTCTTGAAAAACCCTTGAATACAAGCTTAATGCCTATGCAAATTAAAGCAGAAGATCTAAACGGCTGATCGCCCAAACTGTTAGGTAAACAATAAATTACCTGGAATCAAGAAATCGTAGTAGCTGTTTTCTAACATATACTCTTGTCTAGAGGATATTTTTTTTCTAAATCCCTCTACACATTGCATATTTTTATATATTGGCAATATTTAAAAAGAAACTCTTAATCAATGTATATTTTGTAATTTAATAAAGAAAATAACTTTAAATGAAATGCAGTCTCCTAATGAATAACAGTCTCCAAATAAAAATAGAAATAACTAAACTTCTTTAACAAACAAATTGAAATAAAAAAAATACAGTAACCTAAACAAAAATCTTTTCTTATAGTTGATCAAAGGAGAAGAAAATTAAAGTATTAAATGGTCAATGAAAGGGTTCCAGAATCTTTTAAAAAAACGTGGATAGTTTTACTAGTTCAACGATTAGAATTTTCTTCTAGAATTCTTGTATATTTTTTATAGCTCATTGAGTGGACAGCTTTTCAATAAACTGATGGATGAAGGTAATATTACCCTTTTTTTACATGTGTTTCACAGCTTTATATCGAACTACATGATTTAAAAACTGCGTGAAAAAAACATCATAAGGAGTTTAATTTTCACGCATCGTTAAAAACACAAGAGAGTTTTTCATGTTCCTCATTTTTTTTAGTTTAGAAACTATTATGTTTCCATGTGGGAAAAAAACATCATTAAAGAATAAACCAATAGTAGATAAGGAATACGGAATGGAAGTTATTAAGACTAAATAGTTAAATTGTAATAAAAGTTTGATTGCTTCAAACGCCTAATTAAAGTGAGTAATTAAATGAATTTTACAGTATTGATAACCTAAGTATAATAGAATATGTAACGAAAAATATTCTATTAATTAAAAACAAGGGAAAAGGGTCTTATTTATTAAAAAAGAAATTAAAACCATCTTATATAAATAAAAGTATTAATTAAAATAAATTAAGAGTATTTCAGAATTATGTTTTGTCATAAATAATACTTTGCAGTGATTGAAACCTATCAAATTATCAAGCTACATATTAACTATACTAATTAATTAATTAAGCCAGGTATTTCAAAGATATTGAGCTAATCATATTCGGTAAAAGCTCTTATATTTAACTAAATGGAGAATAATTATTATTTGGGTATTTATATGAAGGATTACACTGTGATTGAAATATTTTATTGACAAATATGAAGTAGTAATATATAGTCAATCAGTCAGCATGAGTAATTAAGTTAGTCCTTTCTTCATTTTAAAATAAAAAAGTACAACACGAACAGGAATTCAATATTTATTGTGTGGAAATTATTTCCTACCTCACTTGCATAAATATTCCCAGTATTTGGAAACACATATGTATTTAATAAATAATTTAGAAAATGGTTGTATTCCTATTAAAAAGTTCATCGACCATTGTGGAACGGAAATCACTAACATGCTATTATCGTGAAATGATTTCCTATGTTTCACACTTATAAAATGATTTAGACGAAAGTTGATGCACTAAAATTATTCAACGAAGAGATATCAAATGAAAAATATTTAAGATAGTTATTCAAGAACCTCATTCAAGGAACCAAACAAGTTCCGAAATGTTTGAAAATTCCTTAAGCTAAATCCCTTCCCCCAAAACACTGTTACACCTAAGAATGAACATTTATTGTTTTTTATACTAATTTTAAACACAAAACTATATGCAGAAGTATATAAATTCACTAGAACTAATAATTTGAAATAATCGAACAAGACCCTTGAAAAATATATACTCCCAGTTAACGTTTTATTTGTCGTAGAAATTGGTATGAGTCTATATTACCTTTGATAGACAATAAATGTATAGAATGCCCAAGTTCAGGAATCCAGAATGTATATGAAATCATTAACTCCTATTTCTATGAAAAGTGTCTAATAACAAATTTCTCGGAATACTCCAATAATCTTTATGGATGCATATCATATCCCAGGGCTGCATTGAGCCCTTATATGTAAAGTTTGAGCATGAAAGTTTTTCGAATTCGAAGTTTGAGCAATAACAACATCATTTATTTGTGATCATGCAAAGCTCCCTAAATCACACTTCATATATATATATATATATTTACATATATAAACTCAGTTTCTCTCTCGATAATTCGATACAGTTCTCAATACAGTTCTTCCACAATTCGTCTATACTAATAACCACCAAACTGGCACTTCTCATTCATTTAATATTCAAACTACTGTTGATAAACTCCAAGCCTCCTCTCACAGATCGAGCTCTGAACAACAAATAAATTTAATCAAAAAATAATTCTGATCACTTTGAACATCAGCAGATATGCTTAAGAATTAATGTTTTTGACCCTGAACCTGGAGTTAATTAAATAAAGAAAATTCATTTTATTTTAATAAAGTTATCAAATTAGATTCAATTCTTCTCATGTCTTTTTCTCAAATATGTACATTGAATTAAATCTAATCCAATAAAAATAATTATATGAACCTTCTCAACCATATAATAAAAATCTAGATTCGGTATACATTAAATTCAAGCCATCTATCTTACACCTTTCTTTCAAATTTGTGCATTGAATAAAATTAGATGCAAAATTCGAAAAGAAACGGTCTGAGTCCTTTAATAGAAGTTCTCAAGTCCTAAATCAAAAGAAATTGAACCTCTGTGCTCGGAATTCTATTCCAACTGATGATGATAAAATCTGTATTAGATGGACAGAATCTGGAAAGATTATTTATCTTGTATCTTCGATCGAATGTTTGTATACTTTCTGAGAAGAGGATCTTTCTTTGGGCCTAAAGACTTTTTAAAAGAGCAACGTTTGAAGCTGAATTTGTTTACTCGAGGAAGATATTTCGTTTTAGAAATTGTTATGGATAACTGGCTATCTCATCCGTAAATAAATTCCGTATTTTTCATATCTGCAATTAAGATTTGTGTGTGTATTTCTCCATTACTTGTTTTAATGTAAATAAGTAATAAACACTCTTAAAAATAACTTACCTTTCCTGATTAAATATGTTCAGTTGTTTCTTTTTAAATTGACATATATGAAAATTAAAAATATATTTCGCGAAAAAAATTACTTCCAAAGTGGATTAGTAAAACGTAAAGCAATGCATACTTTAAAACAAAATTGATTACATTTTATCTGAATTATTATTATAAGAAACAGAACACCATCGGGGAAAAATAAAATAACGCCTAACTAAAATTGCTTGTTTATATGAACTAATTATATTTATTACATTTTATATTAATATGCTTTTTCATGAATTAGCCTGTTTCAGTAATAAGTATTTTATAGAAGTACTAAATCAGTTTTTTTACCATTTTCCCTTCAAATCTCAGAACAGAAACGGATATATAATATATATATTGCATAAAGTACTGAAGGGTAAAACAAAAATCATTACCTTACAAGTATAATATATATTTCTAAAATATTATTCGCAATGTTCTTTAAATTTTTTTGCGTAAAAGAATATTAAATGGCATTTCTGATTATAATTATTCTTCTGTCGACTTCACTCAATTTCTTTGATAATAAGATGATTATATTTTGGATTGAATGGAGCAAATGCTTAGCCATATTTTACATTTCTTTGATGTTGATACCCCAGAAATCACATTATAAAGGGCAGAATTTCACATATAAGATAAGGAATATATATAGAAAACATATTTTTAAAACTTTTTTGTTTTGTTTTTTATGTGAATATTCTGGAATGCTATCATAAATAACACATGACTACCATATCAAATTGAATTAAAACATATCAATATCAATTAAAATAAATTCAATTAATCAATATCAATTAAAAT
>JAPMOR010088505.1:86443-111130 GCA_026543865.1 Argiope aurantia | reverse complement strand
ATCAATATCAATTAAAATAAATTCAATTAATCAATATCAATTAAAATCAATTCAATTGTCAATATCAATTAAATTATCAAGAAAATAGAAAACTCGGATTGATAATATTTCAATTTCTATATATATCCAATTCACTTTACGTAATTGGATTGACGCTCTATATTCGTTTATCTTATTTTAAAAAAAAATCAAATTTTATCAAAGAAACATCAATTATAAATAGTTATCAAGAAGGCAATATTTTATTTGTATTCAAATAAAATAATAAATACCTTCTCTAATTGTCAGAAATAATAAAGCTTTTAATTTTTTATATCTTTATTTAAGCAAGAAATATTATATTTTCATCCATACATTCCCTTCATCCATTGCATCCATACATATTCCATAACAATACATTCTTTCAATATTTTATAATATACCTTATTAATGATATCGTAAAAATACTTTAAGATTAATTTGATATACTATGAAATCGTAAAGAATAAGTATAAAGAAAATAATACATTTTCATTGATTATCAATAGGAGTAATTTATCATACTTCAATATTTAGATTGAATGATCTCAAGTGAGTCCGAAACCTGATAATTATGCCCAGATGTGAAAGACTCTTTGATCATCTGTTTGTATTAAAGATCTATCTGTCCTATTGGATTATTTACTAATTTCCTTTCATAGTTGTTCCTTTCCTAGTTATTTCACAATTTTTGTTTGAGAATGTATTTATAATCGATTGTAGAGTTTAATTTATTGAGCACAACAGCATATAATACAAATTTTTCAATTCTTAAACAATGAAAGGGGATCTCGCAAATTTAAAAATATTTTTAAATCCTTTTTGACAGAATTATATCTGACAGTGTCAAATCATATGAATATTAATTTAGGAACTCATGATATTCTGTAAGTTGATAAATAATTATTTCTAATAATTTCAAAGCGTTAGTAATGTATTATGAAGAAATACTAAAATAGATAAAGCAGGATTCCATTATTCTAACAGGCTGACTTTTATTTCACAAGTAATTGTAGAATCTCAAGTATTTATCAAGTAATTTCACAAGTAATTGCAAAATGACAAAAAACGAAAGAAAAATTTTGAAGCAATGTAATTTTCTAAATTCAGTAAGTTTAAATTTAAAAAATAATATTTACTTTCAAAACTATATGATGATAATATAACTAGTGTTACTAAAAAGGCCAGGTGAAAATTTGATAGCTAATTTAACGTTTCAACATGAAGGTCAATACTACCTTTAAAGCAAACTAAAACCAAAATTCAGCACAGTGCGATGAATTAATCTGATAAATTTTCTGCAGATGACGATATCTGCGTCCGCTTCTTATTCAAAATAATTGTTCTTTTTGATATTGTATATATATTCTTTTTTCTTCGTAGTAATACAGTTATTGAAATATTACGTTAACCTGATAATACTTTTAGCCCGATAATACTATTTGGCCTGATTGTAGTTTTGTATCTCTTGAAAAACATATAATGAATTCTCACGAAAACTTTAGGATTCTTAGGACACGAGAATTACAAACGTAACTGAAGAAAAATACTGGAATTTTTATTTGCAGTACCTGCTACTATTATTTTTAACTTTTAGATTTTTTTATTAAATTTATTTATTTTCCTTCTTTTTTATGTATATGCACCATTTTAAATATGAGGGCATAATTTCTACCTATAAAAATAATGAAGCTATGACTTTAACATGTTTAAGTAAATTTAGTAAAAATGAATTTATTGAGGACGAAAGGAAAGTGGTAAAAATAACTTTCACTGACTATATTGCAAAAAATTAAATTCAAAACGATGACAAAATTTGCTTAAAGTCTATGTGCACTAATAACAACCTTCAAGATATACTTATATGCACCTATGCAAGAACAGTTATAATAATAAGCCCCTGTTTTGTTTGTTTTCAACATCGTTCGCAATTTTAATTTCAAATAAAAATTGCCATATCAATATTAAATTCAAAATTATTATATGAAAATTATAAGAATGATCGCTTGCATTGCCCTCAGCATTCTTAAGAAAAATAAAATTTAATATTAGTATTTATCGATTGTTTTTTTTTATATTTTAAATGTCCGTCAATACTTTAATTGTTCCTTTATATTAGATAGATATTTTACCAAATAATATGTAATTATTCATTACTATGGTGATTTCTGTTAAGCAAAAATCTGCTTACCTACTTATCAAAATATATTTTAATTAACTTTTCAATGTTTCAAGGATGAAAACTCTTCAAAAATGCTAATGTATTCAACAATATGTATACAAGTTATTTAAAACTTGTCTATCTGAAGATGTTTGAAACTAGCTATTCTTTTTGCCTTCGTTCTTTCTTTTTATTAATTAATTCAATTGTTATTACCACTTTCAACATTAAAATGGAGATGTTTCATTCGCAATTAAATATTTAAGATAGCCATATATAAATAATGCCATGATATTAAATTGTATTTTTGCCAAACTGCTGAAAAATATTAATTTGTCTACCAGATACTCTTAATGTAAATGTTATGCTTATTGATCAAACAAGGTTTGGAGACGACAATGAAAAGTACCAATGATATATTATTTGATTTGCTTTTTTGTTACTTGATTGCTTAATTTGCTTTTTTTGCTTTTGATTTGTTTTTCATTTTTTCTGGTTGCACTTTTAACACTAAAAATAAAGTAAAGGGAATTTGAAATGACGAAGGCATCAAATTAAATCTTATAAATATATATATATGATTAAGTTGCACATAAAATTAAAAATACTGTGTTTGATTTTTGTCACTAGTGATATTCCTACGCTTGTAGTATACAATAAAAGAATATTGTAAAACAAGTTAAAATTATATTCTAATCATATAAATTGTATCTCCTTGCTTTTAAATGTAATGAGGTAGCAAAAAATAAAGGCTTCTGGAGTTGTGTGTGTTGAAAATGAATTCATAAAATTAGTTTAGAGAATTGATAATTTGCATGAGGTTTTTACCACAAAATTGTTGGTTGAGATCAAATTATGGAAATCTATATTTGCACTCACCCAAAATCTTCAGAAAGTTTTTCCTTGTTAATAATAAAAATAAATGTGTTAATGAATCTCTGGAGTGTACCGGTTACTTTGGGTTCAAATAGCATGACCTGCAGCTATGAAATTTGAAGCATATATAACTTGTATGGTAAGAATAGGCTCCTAGGAGCGAGATTGTTGCATTTTTTATAAGAATTTCAAATAAAATATCAAGCGAATTTTACCGTCTTTCCACACCATAATTTCCGAAAACATTACAGCAGTAAACTGAATCGCACACTATATAAAAATTTAAAAAAAATGATATATCCAATTTAATTATGGTGCAAAATTTCAGAATTTCGGCAATTCTGAAAAATATTTAGTTATCTTTTTTTTATTTATACATTGCATTGATGTACTGACATTTAAAACATTTTCATCGTTTCATCAAATTTTTAATCATGTACATTTCCTTCCAATCTTGAAAACTAAGGAAGAATAATTTTATATAATATTTGTGAAGTTTACACTATAAATAACCAGCATATGTAGTATTCCAAATTTTTACTCTAGCATACTCTTATACTTAAAGTTGTTATATATACTGTTAATATCGGACGTCGACATACAGACAGGCAGATAAAATAACAAAAATGAATTTTTTGAACTCACGGAGGTCTGGAGTGTCAAAATCTCAAGTTTAAATTTTTCGATTGAACTTGAGAGGCTCTGCTTTCGTTACTTTCTCTATATTTCATATAACAGAGAGTTAAAAAGATAAGTTATAATACTATGAAAATTAGAAGAAATTTGAACCGCACACTTATAATTTTTAAAGCTTTAGGATGTCATGGAGCTGTTTAGTGACAAGCATAATATATATAAAACAATTAGAATAGCGCGCTTTTAATGTCTGACAGTTTGGTGGGTTCATGGGCATGAAATTACATATAAACAATTTAAATAACATTAAATACAATCAATATTATTCTCAAACCCTCTGAATAACCTAATAAATTAACAAGTTTGCGAAGGAAATTCAAGTATGACTTGATCACTAAAACTGTCAATACCTCACAAGTTTTTGACTCATTCATTCAACTAATCGATTATCTATTTATTCGTGTGTACATACATTTCATCATTAAAAAATGATACAAATCATTGGATGGGAACTTGTTGCATAGTTTTCATAGCTAAATTGAAACATGAAACTATTCCAAACTATTCAGTGATATGGACCTATACATAGTGTAACCCATGAAGGATATAATATTATTGTTGGTATTTATGAAACTCATATTATGAGAATGGAAAGTTAAAAAAAAACATTGCCGTTATTTGTAAATTACGATTAAATATAACTGTAAATCAGAATGTTCTATTATATGTTCTTAAATTAGTTTTTAAAATATTAGATGCTCTATTTATATAAAGAATTGGTTTTCAAACTTCATGATTAAAAAAATTTCGTACACGCGAAAAATATACTAGAAAACAGTTACTTCCAAATACTTTCCATCTAGCTAAATAAAACAGTATTGGAAATGCATAGGTTGAATTTATGATGAAACACTTTATTGTTTTGAAAAGCTTAAACATTTTACTACCTCGTATTTCTTATTAATTTACTTAACAAATTATTTAATATGTTAATATACCTGCAAGATATCAATTCGCTTGTTCCTTCAAAAGCTAGCTGCAAAGCGCTAGGTTAGGATATATTTGAAGAAATGGTTTGTTTAAGCCAAATGTATATTACCTTACTTGAGAATGGCATCAGTTCACAAGTAACCTGCATAGTTGGTAGAATAAACATCTCGGTTAAAACATAGCAAGTTTCGACATGAATGTAATTTAGTGTGAAGATAATGTGAATATTTTCTATAGTGTGAAAATTCTGTAGTATTTGAAGATTTTCTATAGTGGTAAAATATTGTTACAGATTTGTAATATTGCTTCTCTGCAAGCAGTGGCTGCTGCACCATTCACTTCTCTCCTTAGTGGAAAATTTGACTGGGAATTTGACATCAAAAATAAGGTATCCGAATATTAAATAATTTTGGCGGCATCTTCATTAGGATTCCAGTTCCTGTGTTTGTTTTCAAGACTTTTTTCTGTCATGTAGACTATAAAAACCAGAGTTACTGAGCCGTGAGGAATTTGTCAGCTCGGGGGGAAAGTAATCGCGTCAGACACACGCGTCTCAAAAGCAAAGCATCTCTCATCTCATCTCATCTTCTGCATGTTCTCTGAATTCGTTGTGCTATTCGGTTGAGAATTACTGATTTTCTGCTTGTATACTATAATTTACTACTAATAATGATTTGTGTATGCTTCTTTGTTTTGCTATGGTGAAATCGTGTTTTCCTGTATAATAAAACACCTTTATCAATTACTTCCGTGCACACAGTGGATCGGAATTCGAATTTTTCCATAATAATAGAGAATGTAAACAAAATATCTTATTTAAAATACTGCGATTTTCATTAAAATTGAGCAGTACATTTATCTTAAATCATTTCATTTTCTGGAATAATTATCCCATTTTGAAGAAACTTTGATTGAATACCTTAGATTGTTACACATTTTATAATGATTTTACCGCGATTTCCAGATATTTAATATAATAATTATTCATTTTTGAGCTGAATGAAAGAAATCTTTTACACATTTAAAATGCTTACTAGATGGAGAAACTATTGCAAATATAAAACAAAATATTAATTTACGTCGTAAAATAAAATCCATTTTAATTTTCACATGACAATGCTTCAAACTGAAGGAAAAAAACAGCATAAATCAAGGAAAATCATTAAAGAGACATGCAACAAAAGAAAAGATAATTCTCCTCGTCCTTTTAGGAATATGTGCAAACGATTCATAGCAGGGCTAAGCTCGATATGCGTGGGACGCATTCACACCCACCTGTCGATGAAATGAATGTCGATAAACCAAAACGAAGCTTTTATGACTTATTTGGCAGAAATTATAAAGAATTTTCCGTTTTGAGAACAGAAATACAAAGCATATCAAAATCAAAACTAAAAAAAAAATCAGCAGTAGAAAAACAGAAAAAAATAATTTAAATTTTTAATTTTGACAAATTTAGAATTAAAAAAGATAGAATACAAATAAAATATTTTGAAAAGAAAGAAAATACTTTTATTAGAAAAAGTCTTGTGAATAGAAGAATATAATCGAGAAGAAGAATCGTGAATAGAAGAACACTTATAATAGAATATGTACGCTTTAATAGAAGAGTGCAACGATGTTCAAAAGATGATAGAAAAACTAATAGTGAAACGAATAAAAATGTAAATCAAAGACCCCAGATCCAATTAATATAGCATATTACTTAGATATTCCGGAGTATTAATTATTTAATATTTGCATTGATTTTTATTTGCACTTTTTTATGCTTTATTTTCCTATTTACACAGATTCGTTTACATTAGCTAAACATGTTACAATTAATACATAGAAAGAAGATACAATTTATTTCCAAGTAAGTTATATCCTCTTTCCTTAAGTGCATATAAATATCTTGTTGGGAAATTTTGATTTTTAAATGTCAAAATAGGAAAATAAAAGGTATTTTCTATTCTTAGTGATTTTTAACAGTGTTAAAATATTTTAAATTAAAAAATGGAAAAACTTTAGAAATTGAAGATAAATTACAGATTGGATACGTAATAATTTTGATTTAATTTGCTAAGCAAGCAACTTTAACTAAAGAACAAACGTAAAGCTCAAAATAACACAGGAATTTCTTTCTGTCTTGAAATGTTTAGACTCATATTGAATAGACAAACATTTGGTAAAATCTACAAAAATAAATTTTTTCAATAAAACAAAAAAAGTAGATAAAGAAAATGTTCTTAGAAGGAACGATTTTCAGTTCATATAGGAAATGAGATTTATAAATGGTGAAACATTGTCAAATTGCAAATAGTGAATTGCCGCCAAAATCATAAATTGATAATATTTCACGCTTCCAGAAAAAAACTACTCAAATTCAACAAAAACTGGTCCATTTCATTTAATTTTCTAATAGGTATAAAACAATTTTATCTATTTTCTAATTCAGAAGAAATTTAGTCTTTTGGTTGCAATACACTATTGCAATATACGTGCGTCGGAAACGGAAACTCGCGATGTTTTAGATTGGATTTCAACATATAGTTTTTTTCAGTGAATGTGCAATAATGAAAACTTTAATGCCAAACAAGGAATTGTTAGTTAAACTAAGCTTCTAAACAAAATGGATATAAATGGGCTTTTACTAAAAATTAAAAACAAAGACAAAAACATTGCAGTCAAATATCAGATTATTTTTCTCATATCTATTCGTTTACACAGCCTTGCCCGCTTACGAAATACAGCCACAGCAATAATAGAAAAATACCATGCATCTGCTAAATCTTTAACTTATTTCAAACATTTATAACAAAAGTATGTCATTAAGATCTGCGAATGATTTTAAAAAGTGAAATTAGTAAAAGAATTAAAACAATAATTGTATATACTACTATTCTTTAAAATAAGATATCTCTGAAAAAGTCACTTTCAAAAAGCCTTCCATTGCATATAATTTCCAACTTCTAAATTGAGGCACAGATGCAATGCATTCTTTGCTAAAGTCATTGGTAAAATGTTTCAAAAGATACCAATGAATACCTAACTCTCGATACCACTGAACATAGCCAACCTGCAAAATACCTTTTTTACCTTACCTGCACATTTTAAAATGCATTGGTTTCGCAAGAATGGATGTTTAACCGATTGCTTATGCATGCAGACAGGGTTATGCTTTGATAGGAGCAGAAGGAATATCTTTTCTGTACAAGAAGAGACAGTCTTCTGTTCTGAATGTCTTACAAGATTCTTGCCTTCGGCTTTACGTCCTGCTGCTGTTTCGTATTCTAATAAAGGAATAAATCAGAATGCGTTGGAATAGTTTAGGAAAAATTTTATATCCTTACCTTTCATTTTGTTTCTTTTCTCTTTTCCTAGCAAAAGGTACCGAGCATTAAAATATTTATTTCAGGAATGTTGAAGCAATGAATGTCGTTTCAAAGTAAAAATAACATTTTTCTTCTCTACTTTTTTTTTCTTTTCTAACGTAAACGCTTGTTCTCATTTCTCCTGACGTGTCTGTTGAATCATTTAAGAATTCACGATAGAATAAAATATCATTCCTTACTTCCATAAAAGGTTTGGGAAAATATTTAACAAAATTTCAATGTCTTTTGTTATAAATCGATTTATTTCACACTTTTTTTTTATATTTCTGAAAATTGTGCCGTAAATCTGAGAAATATTCTTACATTTTTTGAACATATATAGTTTTTAATATAGTATTTAAATTTTGGCTCTTTATTTTCAGAGAAAAATTGCAAAATTGATTAAAGTAACTATTGCGAAAAAATTGAACTTTTGTATATTATATACTTTGCTTAGAAAAAATATACTTTTAATATCATCAACTCATATAATGTTATTCCTATTTATTCCATTTAGAAATATTAAACAAAAAGTGATATATTTTTTTAATTCCTTCGTGTTATGTATGATAAATTCGCAAACAATTTGAATAATACTTTTATCCTTGCACAAAACAAAATGTAAAAATTGACTTTGATAAATATTGCTTTTTCAACATTTACGCCTTGGGTAATAATGTATAGCAATTTTTATTTTTTAAATTAATTTATATTGTATCTTTAATGGCTTTTTAGGGCTCCAGAGATTTTATTTCCTTCGGAATATTTCAGGATGAGGCTTAAAAATCAATTCAACTGTAGCTAGTTTTTTTTTTTTCTTTTTTTGCTGTTATTGTTGATAACGCTTAAATCGGGTTTTTATTTTCGAATTATGACTGGTTTAATGCTCAAGAGATGAAAGGAACCGTTCCCTTTTTGTTCTGATTCAAATTACTTTCTAAAACTTGTATTAATCTAATTGTAAATAGGTAGGTATTAAAAAAATGAATTGTATAATTTTATGAATTTAGAATTAATGATATAAATGCAGAAATACGAAAGTTGGAATAGTGTGATTTATTTATCCTTACAAAGAGCTGTCGTTATGTATTTTGGAGAAAATTTTGGATCAGGGAAGTCTTTTGAATGGAATGTTCGAGAATCATTACCTTTTATTTCTCAACAATCATGGCGACATGAAATTTTCAACTTCAATTAGTAGTATTTTTTACTTCTGGAATATATTTTGAAAAAAGCACTTTTTTTTTCATTTTATATTTAAATAACAATATTTAATCTTCTCTTACATATTCCAGAATTCTGAGACAATTAACAGCTCAGCGCAGGAACAAAGGGTACCTCAAAAATGATCCTAATATTTTAAACAAAATTGAAACCAACGATGTCGTCTCAACGGCTGTCGGCTGAGAAACTTATATACTCACCAATAAAGTTCATATCTTCTTTCCCCTTGGAACCTTGCTGACCTTGGCTAAGGCTAACAATTGTTTAGCATGACAATGACGAACAATGGTTAAGAAATTCATCTCTTTGACGAGAATGCAACTGATTTGTTGAATCTATCACACAAATATGTATTTTGATAGCCTTTTCGTCGACAGATTGAAACAAGAATTTGACAGAGAACTACCATTGTTTTTACAAAATCATATTCGAATGCTGTTGATTTAATCCATTAAATTTGTGAATTATTGCTTTTACATGTAAATGAAAGTTTACTGAAAGGTGGTCAACCCCTTAACAGATTCGGTTCAAATTTAATTAAAATCTTTATTTGAGTTGTTGAATCTATTTACCAACTTTCCATCATCTGGACTTTTTCATGTGGTAGTTTTTGAATAAAACTGAAAATGTTCTAATTTTTACCATTTTCCAATAAGATTATATATATATATATATATATATATATATATATATATATATATATATTTAGAGTCTGAATCATTAATTCAATGACAATTTTGATTAAAAATTTTAGAATAGTTTTAAACAATTATTCTGACACTTTATTAGTTATTTTTTAATGTATTTCACTTAAATAATTTCAGCAAACAACCATATTTAAGTTGTGTCTTTTTTATAAAATGTAAATTTTATTCCCTAAAATGACAAAAAAAATTTTAAAGGTTTATATTATTTTATTAAGTATATATTCCACATTATTCGAAGTTTTTTGGGGGGGGAGCGGGGCGTTACTGTACTATAATAAGATGTTGCCATAGTGTGCATTCTCAAACTAATAAATAATTGAAAATTTTGAATTTTCATTCAAAAGGTGTTTTCATGTGAACAAGCTAAAGTAAAAAAAAAATCTTCTTAGTTTATTTATCAATTTATTTTTACTTAAGATTCATATTTACAGTGTCAGGAATCCAGAGATCCATAGAATCCATTCGAAAGATAAACTTCTATTTCAACCTGTTAGAGAAATGTAATAAAATAAATAACATTCTTCTCCTTGCTCGATTATGGCGAAGCTCAATAATTGATTCTGAAGAAAACTTACCTCGAAATGGATCTCACCCTACCCATTCTAATTAAATAAAAGATTTTCGTAGCACAACCGAAAGCATTGCATTTTCTGCTTCTTTTAATGAATTTAGAATAAATTTCTAGTTTCGATAAAAGAAGTGAAAAGAGAGATTTTAAAGGAAATGGAAGTTATTTAAAATGTTCGGTGATATCAAAATCATTTGCGCCATAGAAAATTACTTGAAACTTGAATTGAAGTAAGAAGAAATGCAAGCCTGAATAGAAAAGAGAAAGCTGTAGAAAGGAAATTTTAAAAATAATCTTGTAAAGGAAAGTCTTACAGTAGAATTTCGATGTGTAAACTGATGGCCATCCTATGAAAAGAAAATTAGAATATTATATTTAAAAATATCATTGAAAATCGCACGCTGACGTGATAGAGAGTTTTATTATTAATTTTGTAGCAATACAAATTAAGTGGTTAAGGTAGGTGATTACCTTAAAAAGTCAATTTGGTGTGAAATTGTGTATATTTTCTTATTCAATATTCCTACTTTTTTACAGGTTTGTTTATAAAACAATTAGAATTCGGTTTCTAAGTCTATTTTAGCGAAGTTACACTGCTTTTTATATTAGCATTTACATACGTCTTAATGCTATTTTGAATCTTTAGATGTCATTTCCTCAAATTTTAATCTTTGATAGAATTTTCTTATGAAAAACTTCATAAATTCACATCTAATGCATATTTTCCATTGAAATTTTTTAAATAATTTTTCAATATCTTCTGTTGCTTCTGATAACTAGATAATAAGTATTCTGTTCATTTAGAAACATTTTATAGTTATTTTCGTGATTCCCAATGGGAAAAAATGGAATTATTATTTATTTAAAAAAACAGAAAAATCTTCATATTTATCTTCTTAAAAATGATTATAAATATAGCTTATTTTTTTAGTTCAGGATCTAGATTATATATGTCTTAAGCTATCTGCAAAATTGTAAGCAAATCAGTTGATAAACCTCTAAACAAAAGGATTTTTGCTTTATACACCTTTTTAGTCAGAAAGCGGTCTTTTTATTTATTTATTTTTATAAATTCCTCTTAACTGGTATATTTTGGTTTTATTGCTGCTTTTTCAATCATTTTATATTATAGTTCAAAAATATATAACTATCTTCGAACAATTTTGAAAAAGACTCTATGCCGAACGTAATCACATGTCACAACAAATTTCTTATTCGTTATTGAAATAATGATGAATATAAATAGAGAAATGAATATTTTAAATAATGTTCTGAAAACTCATCATTTTACAATGAATTTAGAACATGGTATTAACTACATTAACTGTCTAGAGTAAATGTCTTTTCATCAAACATGCTTTAGTTTTTCTCAATGAAACTTCTAGTGTGAGATTGATTAAGAACCTGTTATAATGCATATATGTTAAACCATTTCGAAAAATGATATATTATAATTAAATTAATTCTAGACTAAACATGATTTAAGATAAAGAATTAATTAAAATATAGCAGTAGAAAGATGTGTTAAAAGGTATAGATTTATTGATGTTATTTATTCAACTATATACCATTTTTGAGCATAAATAATAAGAAGCATAATAATAAGAGCATAAATAATAAATAATTACATATAATAAGAAGAAAGCTGTATCGACACTTTAAAACATAAAAATATACTTTTTTTTTATTTTAATTTCTAATTTCAAACTATGCTGGCTTTCCAGCATTTTCTTAAAACCGATATACTTTCTAACTTATCAAATCTATCTCGATATACTGAATATGCATAGGCTAAGAAAGAATGAATAAGCATTCTTGTAAATTAGTATTAGTGTAATATGATCAGGGAAATAAGTTTTATCTTCGAAACAGCAGGTTTTGAAATACCGGTTCTCTAACATTTTTAGTCTTCCGATACCTTATTTTAAAGCATAAAACTAGGGTCTTTCAATCATTGCAATTAGTGTCTCACACCAATACTTATTGACAAGGTCTATAAGGGCTGAGAATGAAAGAACTAGAGATCTCGGGTTGGCAATATCAAATCATATTGGTCCATTAAATAAGTCGGATTTTCCACGTTCTCTTAGGAATGATAACAGCTCGAAAAATTAAGACTGATTTCGCAAATTCTAATAAAAAAAAATATTATGTTCTCTATTCAGCATTTCGAAATACATAACGTGGAAATAATATATAATAAATAATAAATAAATTATTATTAATAATTTATTTATTATTTAAAATAATTTATTATTAATAATTTATTTATTATTTAATAATTTATTTATTATAAAGAATTATCATTTTGAGCTAATAGATAAAATATATTTACTCTTTTCCAAAAAGGTTTGCATCGAAAAGTGAAAGTATGCGTAAAAGAAATTAAAATATGCTATATTTCGCTTATAATAATTAGAGAATTCATATATATTTTAAAAATTATATAACTTCACAAATCCATTATTATTTGTAACTATACTGCTTTCATTTAATTTTCTGCAATTTAGTGGCCTTACTTTTAAATTATCTGTTGTCAAGAGCTGTAGAGAACATATAGAAGAAATATAAATTGACGTAGCTTTATAAATTGGAATGTACAATGCTTGAAATGATAAGAATAGATATAAATGGGAATGAAAGTTAATAAATTGTGTTTGATTATATAAATTAATTCTTAATTAAAATTTTCTTATCTCTTTGAAATTCCTATTATAGAAAATAAAACTAAAACGTAAATAATGAATAACAGAATCTATTAAATATAATTTGCGAAATTTAATATTCTTCGAAAATAAACCTAAATCTAATACAATATTGCTTTCTAGTAAAGTCTGTATTATTATGCGAGATTGAAAAAAATGATGAAATTTTACAAATTATTTTAATTAAAACATAATTTTGTTTGGAAAATTGAATAGAAAACAAATACATAATGTACGAGAAAAACTCAGATAATGCAAAAAAAAAAATTAATAATAATCTATACTTATAATAAAGCTCAATGTGTGTGTGTGTGCGTTGGCGCTCTACAGGCCAGATCATTCAACCTACAGCTACCAAATTTGACACGTGTATACCTTGGAGTCCGGGAATGTGCACCTGGGAGTTAATTTTTCGAATTTTTAACTAGAATTTTATTTATTTAAAAATTAAGCGACATTTTGACGTGTTTCTGCTATAACTTCCGAAAATATTACCGTACAAAACAGATATTTACATGAAGTTAAAGATCAAAAATTTATCTTTTAAATGATACTAATGTTTTAATCTTAAAATTAAATTCCTATTTTTAATGAATTTTTAAATAAATATTTTAACTTTATTTTTCGGCAATTTTTTTCGTACAAATAAAAATAAAATTTAAACTGCATGAGTACGTTTTGCATTCAAGGAAAAAAATTATCTTTTTTCAAAGTGTTGTCATCACATTGATCAAAGTTCCAATTAAAAATAAATTAAATCTTTTTAGAAATGAAATCTGCAAAATTATAATTTTCAGCACGTGTCTGTAAGAAATGAAACAAATATGAAATATTATTTTTTCTAAAAAATAAATTCAAGAAAAATTATTTTATGTTCTTTTACACTCTCTATATTATTAATCCAATAAATCAGTTTTATTCTAAGGCAAGTTTTGTTTAATATGAAGAGGGTATCCATTCAAAGCAGGGCAACACAGCTAATTTGTTAACCTTTAGTAAGACACAGATCTGCTAAAATGGTCTAAATGGAAAATTATTATATTTTATGTAACTTGATTCAATAAATGCTCTAATAAATAACGAATTTTTGATTTTACATAAAGCTTCTGCTGTAGAAATCACGAATAACAAAATGTTCTGGAAACACTAATATTTTAAATAAAAAGAGTTAATTTCCAATCAACTAAATCAATCACTTAAACTGACTGATTTATGAAAATTTGAATATCACTATTCAATAAAAAAAGGATAATTTTAGATTTTTCATCGATCGTTTCAAAGAAAATACGCCAATCAGCGCGCAGGTTTCTCAAGATTAATTGGCCTAAGATTATGAAAATGTTGAGTTTTTCTAAATTTTTAACATTTAAAACTTCCTAAATAAGTCTTAGTTGATCGTGGAAAATAAAAACATTCATTCATTTATTTAAAATTTGGTGTGTCTAGTATATTTCTCAGAATATGATACCTTACTCTATTAAATTTAGACTTCATAATTTTTGAAATATATTTATAGGCAGGAACAAAATATTTTTATTGATTTCATTTCAATCCTTTTGAAAGCAAAACTAAAAACTGAATTTTATACTGAATCTCAGAAATTTTTGTTGAATTATTCTTTGAGATATTACATAAATTATGAAAAATATTTTGTAGCTCACATAAGATTTAAATACCGAGCAATTCTGTTTGCAATACTCATATTCAATAATAATAATAATAAATATATAACAATAAAGATGATAAATGAAATAAAACGCTTGGTATTATTAAAAAATATATTAATTGCAATTTCATCATTTCCACTTTAAATTAAAGTTGAAGTTTTACCGGAAATGACAACAAATTAGCAAAATATATATAGTAAACTGAACGAAACGATCTAAACAACAGTATAAGTTTGGTATGACTATCAAAATTTGAAGATTAAAAATGTTTTATTTGAGAATCCATTAAGAGACCAGTTACTTAAAATATTTAATTGAAAATTGTAGTGAGCGGTAATACTGGCGAACCGCCAGGTGGCTTGTAATAAATAAATAATAAATAATACATTAATTTTTCTTTGAACAATTTTTATTATATGATAAGTATAAACCCTATTACCTAAGCTTTTACTTTTTCATTTAAAATTGTAACAATAAAATTATACCCATATTTCCGAAATCTACAAAAAATAACTAAAAGATATCGAATATTACACCTTTTTAGAATAAAATTATAGTTCCCTAAGAGAAGAACACTCGCGATTCCTCATATCCTTAATTAATGAAAGAAAATTTGAAATATCTTTTTAAATGTAGCAGAAAATATTTTTAAGTAATTGTTATTTGTAAAAGTAATGAGTTGTTTTATAATTGAAGCAGAGTATATCTTTCCAATCTAATCAAGTTTATAACAATTTTTAATCTTGTTACTTGTTGTATTTAACTTTTAATTTGATTCCCTTGCCCCTCTAATTGAAACTTAGAATTGAAATTTCATCTGTACTTTTAGGTATATAAAACTGCAACGAAGGTATCAATTTTATAACAATTTTAAAGGTTTTTGTTTTTGAATTTAAATCTGAATCCATTACATATCAGTTGTATTCAACTCTCTTGCCACTTTAATTGAAACCAGACTTTAAATTTCATATATAATTTATATATATATAATAGTAATGAATGTATAATAAAATAAAATCAATAACAAATCTTATATTCAGGATTGAATTTCATTAAGAATGAAATAAATCTAAACTAATGTTGCTCCTCATTTTTTATTAAAAATGTATAAAAATAAAACATCGTGCTAAAAGCACTGTTATTAAATGATTTTGGAATTGTTCTAAAGTGTAAATGGCATTGCCGTACTCTTTAATTCTTATTTTCTATAAGAATTTTTATTATATGTAACTTCCGTTCGTTGATAGCACAGCGTATGTATATGTTACTAGAACTAAATAACAAACTGTTTTTTTATACTATTATACAAAGGCATTGTTCTCAGTTATTTGATTTAACCATTTAGTGAAAAAAAAGTCCTCTGAGAAGAACAACTTTCCTTTTTTTTCTCTCCTTGTATGGTTCGTTTGAAAACAATACTAGTACATTTATTTTGTTGTTTCCTTTTTTAATTTTCGACATCAAAACATATTTTCACAATACAATAAAAAAGTTTGTTGCACTTCCCAGAATGTAAAAATTCTTTTTTATGGAGGAAAAAGAATGAAATATGAATTAAGACAGAACAATTTAGTTTTATTTAGAATATAATCATAAAAAGTTATATTCTATTTTAAAAGAAAGAGGATGAGAATTTGTTAAATTAATTTCTAAAATATGATTTAATGAATATTTTTGTAAAATAATTTAAATATAGATTAATTTGAAGATAAAGATTCTTATAAAATTTCATAATTACTTTCAGGTAAATTTATTTTGTTATTTCAGTTTTAAACACCAAAATAAATTTTTCAAATTATTGAACATTTTCAGAATGGAAAAATGACAAGCGTGTGTGTGTGCAGGCGTTCTTCAGGTCCTTTTTCAAAATATCTAACATTCACAGGGATTCAAAGTTTTGGAGATAGAAATGAGTTCCTAGGAACGATATTTAAAAAAAATTACTAAAAAAATGGCACTTTTCAGCTGTAACTACTGAAATATTACGTCATTTTAAAATTTGGAAAAATTATTTTTTCCATTGATATGTTTTTATATTGTTATATATATATATATATATTTAAATATTATAAGTATATTTTTGAACAACATATTTCATTGTTGAAAGGAAACTTAAATCTATTTATTGCTGCTACTAATAATTCATCTTGAACATTTTCCCGTTATTGATGACCCAGATAGAGATGACCGACCAATACAAAGCCAAGTTAATCATTAGCTGGGAATCAGCATATAAAAGTTGTTTTATTTTTTCCATACTGAATTGGTTTCAGTTTAAATTAAATATTTTAATTGAATTTTAAGATATTTTTGTGTTCAGAATTAAATGAATTAGAATAAATGAATGGCAAAAATAATTTTAAAAAAATTTAAGAGCGGCAATTTTTAAGTACTATAGGTCTTTTCTATGATATAATTGGTTGAATAAATAAATAGACATAATTATAGAAATTTTAAGTGCAATGAAAATAGTAGTGTATGGCTGTTAAAAGAGTATGAATGACATATCTAGGAAAATTTTAAATTTTAAAAATATTTTACTAAAGACGCCATGGTAGCAAGTTTGCACAACATATTTAAATGAAATATTTTACAAATATTAATGACACCAAATCAATGGTCCGCAAAAGCGACAAATCTAAAACTATTTATTAATTTGAAAAAAACGACAGAAAAATTGAAACTAAACGTGCATGAGTTAAAAAGAATTTATTTCATTTTTTATGTTTATAAATGACTTTTATATTTTTATTTCACTTTAAGGTTTAATTATTTGCTATGTAAAAATATCTAGACGTTTAGAATTATTAGATTTTAATATTTTGCTTCTAAGGAAAAAGCCGAGGATTAGTACTCTCATATAAAACAAGTATTAAAAAATAAATTTTCAATAATAAATTGTTTTAATATTTTACAAAGTAAATAGAAAATAAATTGAAATACGCTAAAGCAGTTCATGCTGAAAATCATAGAAATAAATTTTCTTTATTAAGAATATAAAAGCTTTCCAGTTTGTGCACCATTTCCTTTGAATTGCTTGGCCTTAATTGCCATCAATTTTTTATGAATAAGAAAGATTTTCAAGAAGGGAACAAAAGATTTATAGAATTATTATGAAAATTATATCCATATATATGACTTTCTTTGTTTTTTACAAAAACGACTAATTTCAGTCCTTTCTATAGGAGTTTTTTGGGGACAAAATGTGCAATTTGGCCGTTTTCCAGAGTAACGTCTTTGTTTAACTTCTATTGACTTAAACTAATATTTTCGAAACAAATGATACTGTAGTAAGAAAAATAAACTTGAGTTAATATTAAACAAATGCATTTTTTCTAATTTTATTTAAGATAAGCTGTTATCGAAAAGTCCTTCCAATAACATTTCTTTTGCTGCATATGTTCTTCAGATTTCTTGTTTCTAATAGACTGAATTGACATAAAATTAAATATTTAAAAACTTAGTTAATTGTTAAATTTGTATTCCATCGTCTTTTGAATATGGAAAAATACTGTTATTTCTGATTTTCAGATATCTTTTAATTTATATGATATACAAATGATGCTTATAGACATAGAAATAAGTATCGTATATATATATTATCTTCGTTCTCATAATTAGCTTTATATAAATTGATTATTAATATTTAATACAGAATTCCTGCACAACCTTAAGCTTTTTATTCTGAAATAGGAATCAATCAAAAATTTTTGTTATTGGTTTTAGAAAAGTCTTAGCTTAAGAAAAGAATTAGCTTAGAAAAACTAGAAATATTTTTTTTAAATTCAATTACAAGATTATAAGTAAAGAAAAACCTGAATATTTTATATTATCAGATCGAATTTACTCATACATAAATATAAAGAATCTGGATAGTAAAACTTATTTTTGAATACTGAATGAAGCACTTATTTTTCTATCTGCATGAGACAAAAAAGTATTATTTCATATATTTTTTTCAATATTTATAAAAAAGATAAGAAGTTACATTTTGTTGCAAATTTTGTCAGGAGGAATTTATCCTTTAAATACATATTATGTTTTCAAAAACAGCGCGAAATCTACCAAGGCATTCTAAAATAAGATGGAAATAAAATGCAAATTATTTTTATTATACATTTTTAGTCAACTTTTAAATAAGGAATAAGATCGCAATGTGTAGGTAACATAACAAATTGCAATCCTGAAGGAAAAAAAAAGAAAAAAAAAGATTGTTTTCTTTAAGATTGCTATCAAATTGGACTAAATGAAATTTGTATCCATCTCTGTCAAATCGAGACGCACAGGTTGTCAGATTCATGTGTTGGCAATATACAGGCAATCAGTATTGTTAATTTCGGGAATATTGAAAAGTAACATAGCACCTCCTACTTTTTACTTTAAATAAATAGCAAATATAATTTAACAATGAAGATTTCTTGCACGTTGTATTATGAGATGCCTCCACTAATAACACTATCTATTCAAATTGCTAATCATCTCTGAAAAATGTGGTCAATCTGTTGCTCCCTTTTACACTTTATGCAAGGTTTGGCAAAGAGGTTTATTTCTTATTGGATTTTAGCATAGCCCCTCATTTCATAAGCTGTCAGCATTTATACGTTGTCATTGAATCTCATCACAACTTTCTTTGTTATAACCACAAGAAAGTGATAACCTAAAAAGGATATCTATCTATCCAATATCGTTGATAGTCTACGAGTCCATATTTCGGTGTAAGAAATGCAGCAGATCGTGTTTCTGAATTCTCTGTAAGAATAGTGTTGCTATGAAGGAAGAACATAACGATGACACATAAAGACAAATTCATTCACTTATATTCATGCCATGCGACTTTATAAAGGAAAATAGCAAAATTTCGTGTATTTAGATAAATATCAAACTTTTACTTTTATCATTGCTATTTTGGTATCAATACTGAATCAGACAAATATTTTATGTGTACAATTAATGCTTTATTTTCTGATTTAAAAGAGAAAAGAACTATAATAGAGACGGAAGTATCATCTTTTTAAATTTAAGAAAGGGAAACATAAATTGTAATTCATATTATTGGACATCCGTATTATTTTGAAACGAAGGGGAAAAAAAAACTTGACAAATGATTAAATATCAGGTTTATACATTTTCTAAATTCCATAATATTGTGACCACTTTTTGCTTGTCTAACTAACTACATATATATTTTAGAAAATCCTTCTTCTTTAGCTTTCATCAATGCAAGAAAATCGCATTTACATACTTGATAAAAATATGATGATTTGTTTTTCGAGGCAAAATTTTACTCTATTTTTAAAAATAATTGAAATTTTTTTTTAAATTTCGAAACTTAAAGGGAAATTTACACGGTGAATCATTAAAAATCTTTTTCAAAATTTTGAAAAATGAATAGTTAATATTGCGGCCTATTATTTTCGTTAGTTATGGTATTAATACACCAAAATTTAGCTAAATGTTTTATTAAAATTCTAATGAAAATTTCAAACAAATTGCACCGAAGTGCACATTTATATCAATAATGCATAAATGTGCAAAGTTTGTTAGCTTTAGCTCAAACGGTACGGACTGTGGAGCTTCAACACACATACATTCACATATTTTCATCTTTATTATTAGTTGAGCAAAGCAATATTAAAAACCGAAACAGATTTTTTTTAAATAAAAAATTGGATTTATATTAAAAAAATGGCTGAAATTTGTGCAAATTAAATTACAACTAAAGTTATTTTGAATTTAATTTCAAAAAGTGAATAAGCAATTATAAGTACTATTAATTATAATAACTATTATTTAATTATAATTATTATTAATTAATTACTTATTATTAATAATAACAATTATGCTGGAATCAATAATTTTTATATTTTATAGAAATTGGAAATAATAAAAAAATAACTTAATTTGAAAACGTATCTCATATAAATGAAAAGAGAATTAATTTTGTCGTAAAACATATTATTTTTAATTATCATTCACTCTATTTAAAACTGAAAAGTAAGTTCCAATTTCAGTTTTCATTGGAAAGAAGCGAAAGAGATAGTTCTTTTTCTCTTTCTTTCTCTCTCTTTGGCCATTTATGAATCCATGGGAACACTGTGCCACTCCATATAGTAAATGGGTGATACAGAAAGGCTGTTCTTCCCTGAGTTTTGCCAATGAAATGAAAAGTCCAGTGAGTGCAACCGAAATGAGGCTTTATTCTTCTTTTGCCGAATTTAGTATGGATTTCAAATTTCGATAACGGGAGTGGGAAAAAGATTTTAAAAGAACTAAAAGTTATTCAGAAACTACGGAAGGAGCTAAATCATGTGCGGCATAGGGAATTACTTGAACAATAAATTTAGAGAGAAGTAAAATGAAAACGGAAGGGAAGAGTGAGGGCAATTTAAAATAGAAAAAGAGACTCTTAAAGAATAATTTTGTTGAGAAAAAGATTTGTAAGCTATAGAAATGTGAATTAAAGATCATAAGATTATGAATAATTAGAATTTAGGAATGGTGAATGATAGTCAGAAACCTCGAATATTATAAACAAAAGAATATAATAATTAATTGTTTATCAATACAAATTTGTAAATAGCAAATGTTCAGTTCTCAATCAGATTTAATCCCTGCAATTAGTATATACTATCATTGAAATGAATTTTCATTTAATTGAATAAAATCCACAAACCTAATTACCTGCACATATCGGAAATATGATTCAAATATGAAGTTAAATATTACATTGGATAAATAGGAATGTCCTTCTGCCATATTCTTCCTGATCTTTTCCGCTGCGTTTGCTTTCTAATTTATTATGACAATCATGGAACTTATTAATTAATGCAAATAATGAAGGAGTGAAATTATATACTAAAGAATGATTTCATGATCATAAAATTACTTTTTTACAATTTTATTTCTTAAAGGGTAAAAATTCCTTAAATAACGGGGTTCTACAAGTGTAAGTTGCAGTGTCATATCATTGTGTCGCATCATGATTGAACAAAATAATTATTTTAAGCCTAATGAAAAGCATTAAAGTGGTAGTTTTTTTAAACACATATTTAAATATTTTAAAACATAACATTCTTTTCGTGACCTTTAGAAAAGTTACTGAAATAGATTGAATATTGCCTAACAAATAAAAAAAAAATCAGCCCATGTAGCTATGTTGGCCATTCAATCGATTAATAATCTATTTGTATGTTGTTTAGATTCCAGCTAATGTAGGTTAAGCTAAAAAATGACATTTTAATTAAAAACACACTTTATTGTATGTTCCTTTTTCAAACAATTCTTGATATCTTTTTCCTAAATATTTTAGAAATCTTTTGAATTATATAGATGTTGAATTCCACGATTATCGTAGACGACTTTTTTGTGCCCCTCTTTTTCAAATTATATTGAAATAATGAAACCAGTTAATTGCTATTGCAGTTAATTGCTATAATTCCTTGCATAAATGTTTGCGATAAGGCATTGAAAATTCAATCAACATTTGTGAATTGTTAGATATTTCTCTTTCAACATTTATGGATCTTATTTCACGCCTATTAATTGCTAATTAAATTTTTGTCCGAAAATTAAACAACAAAGCAAGTGAAATAAGCTTGTGAGACCAAGTATAAAATTTAGACGCGCAGTTTCAAATATCAAATAAGATGTTTAGGACAAATGAAATCGAATTCAGAAAAAGTTCTATGATAAATTTCTTGCTTTCTCCAAGTTTTGGCGCAGCTGCAAAGAATTCCTCTGTAGTCTTTTACCAAATCGCTTTAAAGGTTTTATACCGATGAATACACAAATTCCAAAGCCATTCAAAGTGCCATAGAACAAAGACAATCTGATAAAATACAGCTGTAACCTGAAACTTTTAAAACGTAATGGTTGTTTCAACATTTCAGTATTAACCTATTGCTTATGCATGCAGGCGCCATTACGCTTGTATAGAAGTTTCAATAATACCGTTTCAGTCGAAACCGAGATAGTCTTCTGTTTTGAATGTCGCACAATAATTCTCCATCCGATTTCAGAATGTTTTGTATTTCTTATTCTAATAAAGAGATAAATCAGATCGATATAGAAGAGTTTTGGTAAAATTATGTAGACGTCTATATAACATTTTTTTTTTTTTTTTTTTTTTTTTTTTTTTTACAACGAAATACTTTTTCTATTCTTTGATAAACTGTGATTCTATGAATTTGTATTCCTCACTACTGAGAATATTAGGAAAAAGAAATAAAAATATAATTTTGTTTTTGTTAAAATATGTTTATTTTATCACTTTCACATCTGATTTTTTAGTTAAAAAGGAAAAAAAATCCCATCCTGCATTAAAAAAAATGAACTAAAATATGTGCACCTCCTAAGAAATTCCTATAAATATATTTAAATGATTATTAGAAAACGTTCATATTTTGTATTATATCCATTTGTTATGTAATTTAATTTGTGACAATTTTCGTTAAAACAATAATTTTATTTTGATTGACAAGTTATACAAAGCTGAAATCTTAAATTTTATATTTTCTTTCTTTGTTTTTATCTTTCGTTCTTATGTCCAGAGAAGTTGTTTTATAAATATGTAGTAATGTTTATCACTGTAAGCATTTTATATCCTAATATTTAAGAAATATGTTTAAAATTTCCCAATAAGTATATCTATTGTAGCATGCTGTATTAATGTATCTGTTGTGTAAATTTAGCTTAGAATACAAAAATAATTCAGAATTAAAAGACATTATTTTTGGTTAAAAAAGTAGACCTTTAAGCAAAATCTTCTTTTTATTGATTGTGATGTATTTTATAAAAATAAATGAAAATCAAACTATACAGAAACGTCTGACTAGAAAATTTTAAATCTTTATTTTAATTTCCCGATAATATCTAATTTATGTCCTTGTAAATATATCTTTCATTCGTTTTCCTATATTATTTTCTTAAAGTAAATGTTTCTTCTCATAATATTTAAACCCATTACACAACTATCCAGTATTAAATCATAGACAATTTCCAAAAATTACTGCAAAATCAATCTGTACGATTTTTCTACTTTTCTGATACTGAAACATAACGTTTCTTGTTTAAAAGAACTAATGTTCGTTATCTCGTAAGCACAACTCCTTTTGTAATCTAAATAAAAGTCAAATTGCATTTTTCAACTGAACGCAAACATGTAGGCTATTATCAACATATGTATATAAAATGCTTCTTTCATCAATCAGAATAAAAACCTTTCAATAAATATACTTGTAAAGTTTATGATGCATAAAATATTAGGTAGGAAACTTGTCAGAGCAGCTCTGTTCAAAACGAAACGATGTAAATTATGTTTTCATATAAATATCTCCTGTTCTGTATTTCGATAATTTATTGTAGAAGCCATATATTTACATTTAGTACCTTCTTGAATTCTGATAAAATGTAGCTCATATGACCCAAGAGGTTTATATTCCTCTAAATATTAATTAATATTTATCTAAATTATACCTCTTAGCAAGAAAATACTGTATTATTTTGCCTATGTTATTAAAATTGACAATATTATTGAAATGAAATGTAAATATATGTAAATATATGTAAATATTGTAACTATATGGTAATAATATATGTATAAATATATATAAATATTATAAATATAAATAAAATATGGCACTTGGTATCAAATTCCTATTAGTATCAAACAATAAATTTAGGAATTAACTGTGCTCACAATAATGCATTAAAATTTATCATTACTTAATATAGTAATATACAAAATATTTTAAAGATATATTATTAGTGTCATCCCTTTTAAT
>JAPMOR010088505.1:69056-86043 GCA_026543865.1 Argiope aurantia | reverse complement strand
ATAACTAAAAGGGATGACACTAATAATATAGTCGGACCAGTCGGAACAGTTGTCCCAGCACAGGAGAATGCAATAATTGCAAAAAGCTATGGGTAAGATAGTTAAAATCTAGCATACAGATTAAAATTATATATACAGATTTAGTGTCTAAAGCAATGATCTACATCAAATTTTAAATTAAATTCTGCAAACGGCTGACCGTTGGGCTTTTATGCTTTGCATGTCTACGCAATAATTTAAACACGTAAATCATGTAAAAAGGAAGTTTGGCACACATGTTTAGCGTTAAAATTTTAAATTATTTTCAAGTTATAATATAAATCTTTCAAATAATCTTTCAATAATCCCAATAATTAACGCAATGACTTAAATAAAATAAATTCAGAATTTTTTTATTGCAATTAGAGTTCTCTGTCAAATTTTGACTTAAACCAGTCGGGAAAATGCGTCTAAATACATATTCGATTTTAGTACTTCTGTGTTAAACACATAATTTACTTCCAAAATAAAATAAAAATCTTTAGAAATCGCGTGCTAATAGACATTTTTTGTAACCATTTTTTTTTTTGCCAAAGCGAAAATTAGTTTTCTTTATTCTATCACTAATCACATATTTCTCATGCATGGTATTTTGAAAATAAATATCTGAACATTGATAGCATTCACTTTTTTGTCCCGGATCCACAATTTTATGCAGAATTTAGGAGAAAAATAATATCTTCAATAATTAATATGCAAGGAAGTTATAAGAAAATATTTCTTATTTTGAAATATTGTGTTCATCTAAAGGACTTTTATAGCCCGTTGAATAAAGCTTAAAGAACTTTATTTATTTAAAATAATGTTTAAGGAGCAGTAGAATTTATAAAATAATGAAATAGTAATTTGCATTCTCAGGAGTCAAAAATGCTTCTGAAGAAATAAGGGCGAGGGAGGGGGCACCATAAGAAGATGTGAAATTTAAATGGTATATAACACTATTGGGATGTAAATATCCATCTTCCGAAATTAGTGAAGAAATTTTCAGTTGTAAATAAATTTTATAAAAAGAAAGCCCTATTTTGCTAAATAGATCCATTAAATATTTCATTAAATCAAAATGTAATTATTAAATTGCATATTTGTTGTTACGAATAAATAAAAGCAGTTTCATCTAGAGCTTTCGCGAAAAAATATGACTTTTGTATTAATAATTTTAAATAATTAGCACAAAGCATTTTAATATAATTTCAGAATTCTTGAAATTCTTAATTTCATCAAGAATTTATTCCTGATTTTAAACTGCTAAGCTTCTGATATAATCACTTTTTATCTATTTGTATTTGATTTAAATTTAAATTAAAAGATAATTTATTAATTATGTTTGAGTAATTGATATAAAATTGACTAATATCAATATATATATATATATATATATATATATATATATACTAACTACAGATTGCGCAGATATTATTCAAGAAATCATTATTTAAAAAATGAAAAGCATGCTCAGCATTTTTCGAGAAATAATATCACAACTTGAATAAAAATTGACTAACTTAAATTTCCTTAATTATATGTATCTGAATTAGCCAATAGAAGAATTTCATTTTCACATTTCTCATGCATAAACGAACACAATGTTTTCTTCACTAACTTATCAAATCAACCATCAGGTACATCGAAATTTATATTTACAAGCACTACATGTCAATAAGAAAACCCCGCATCCTTTTAGATCATTTCGATAAGTGGTATGAGGTAGCACATCGTTCGTTCTATTTGGCGACATTCAGGAGGGTCCGCCTCATGCGATAATGAAGACTACTTTAGAAGCAAGTCAATGCCGAAAGATGCATGGATTAGTGTCTTCATTTGCACCTGAGGCAATGTTTAGCGCACATGAACTTTTCCTGTCCTCCAATAGACTTCGTAAGTCAACAAGAGCTACGATTATTTTTCAGCCCACCTTCCTTTGCTCTCTTCACTTGTACCTCCAATAGAAAGACAGAAACAGGAAAGAGTATCTATCGCGAAACTTCAATCGTCTATTGGGTCACTTTTCCGATGTAAAAGGTTCCCCATTTAGTGCCTCAAGGCCTTCGAAAATAGCAAAGTTACTACGGGGTTCTAAAGCAATGAAGGAGGAAAATATTTCGAATTCCGTTTGTGGTATTTGAAAGGGTAAATAAATAGCAAAATATCATACATTCATATTGCAAGTTAATATTTATTTCAATAAATACAAAAAAAATATCTAAAAATCTGCAAAGTTGCCTTATTCTGTCTTTTAACCATAAATATAAAATTTTAATTTTATATCTCACAAGGACACAATTATTTGATTTTATAGCTTACAAGTTAGGAAAACTATTTTTTAAATGAATTGAAATTTTTATATTTAATTTTAACATTGAAATTTCAACAATATTATATCGATGGATGCTTATGATATATATATATATATATATATACAAATAACAATTTAGCGTTTTTGAACTGAACATCAAAAATGAAAGAGCCGATTCCATTGATCAAAAAATGCATTAAAATCAGATGCATTGCATTAGAATTTTTTGAATACTTTGTAAATAACCAAGAAGTGGTTAATTCCTTTGAACAGTGAAATCTGAAATTATAGAAATTTTTAACCCACAAATTATTTTATTAAAATTTATTTTGTTATGATGAACTAAATTTGCATAAAGTTTTGCTATATCAAATTCATTGAAACGTTTGTCACAGTTTGTCTTGATTTTTATTTTAGAGGAAGAGAAAAAGAAACTTCTTATTCTCCAAAATTTATTCAATTTTAAATAGCAATGGTAATATATCTATGTATCTTCTGTTTTATCCCTTCAATGAGTAGAAAGGAAATATTCCTCACAGCATGGTTTCCGAAGGCTTCAGATTCTTTGGTGTTATCTAAGGAATTCTTAATAAAAGTTTTTTTTAAATATAATTTGTTGATGTCTTTTTCCTCTATTAATCCGGAAATATTTTGAAGATGTTCTTTTTATTATACTTGCTATTAAAAATACAAACATATTATTTTACAATAAAATGAACTATCATAAGATCAACTTTATCATGCATTTAATAATTCAAAGAATAATTCCCATTTATGAATATATTACTTTTAATAGGAATGTGATACATAATATCAGTAAAATTTTTATGTGTGAAATGAATTTATAATGTATGCGTTTGATTGGTAGATTTCGGCAAAATTAAAATAATGCGAAAAATTATAATAAGTTTAAAAATCGAATTTTTACCAATTATTTTAGATTCTTATGACTAAAAGTTAAAAATTAAAAACAAAATATTGAAATAATCATTTAAGAATCATTTTGAAATCAAAAGTTTCTTGAAAAAATCATTATTTCATGTGATGTATTTGCATTTATTTTCACAAAGAAGTCTCTGATCTAAAATAAATACATTAACTATTTCTTTTCCTTTCTTTGTAATTGGGAAAAGATAATGTAGGCTATTATAATACTAGTGATATTTTCGCTGTATAAGAAAGGTTTTACTTTATGGCCAAATGGATTTTCAATATACATTTAAATTGCACAAAATAAGTGACTAAAATTTAGTTCGAAATGATTCACAAAACGTTACTCCTACATGAAACTTTGATAGTAGAATGTTAAGGAATTCCTCAAATCAGTTGTGATCATGTGATTCCGTCATCAGTTCAGTTGTATGATTATATCATTAGTGAGATTATGGAATCCGTCGAATCAACTATGATTTTAGGCGATCCGTCGAATCAGTGTGTCTGACTTCATTGTAGGCGGGAATAAAATTGGCTTTTGTTTCGCAATGCTAATTCCGTTTCATGCCTTAAGGCGCTTTATAGAATTATGAGCTCTTGAGACATTCTGCTGAAAAGAGTTGATATTTATAAAATATTAAACAATACGAGGTTTTAAGAAGTTTGATGAAAATGATTTTTTTATGCAATTCAAATCACTTACATATATTCATTTAAAAAGATCTGAACATCTATGAATGGATGATTGGTCTTAAATCAAATACATGATTTTATGGTACGATCGTTTTCATTTAATTGACTCGTTTACAAAGCCATAACATTATCTACGGACTTTCTTAATATTTAAGGAGTATTTTCTTTTCAATATTATAATAGTATAGTCCGATTTCCTTAATTATATGTCAAATATATTGTAACATTACTAAGGGGGAAAAAACCAGTGATTATAAAAAATTGCGAAGATTTGATTTAACAAAGGAATTTTTTTCGCATCTACCTATATTACGTAGTATCGTTGGCAAGCTTTTCTAATACTATTAAATGTAATAATTAGCATTCGGTAAACCATTATATTCTAATTTAAAGTTTATTAATTTATCAAGCTTCTGTTTATAATATTTGCAATCTTTCCTTATCCTACAACAGTTTCTGAATTGAAATTTTTCCAATATTATAATCCTTTGAATATTTGTATCCACAAAGACATTTTTATTCCAGAAAGGATTCAATATCTAAAAGTAGTGACTTAAAAGTATCATTATTTATTGAATCAATTTTTTTCATTAAAATTAAAAAATGATTATTTATTAAACGTTTATCATCAGTTGAAATTACACAAGTATTTTCGATTTTACTTTTAAAAATTAGCAATGGAGTTTTGTGTAATTTTGCTTCAATTTCAATAGGAAAGATATATGATTATAAAGCTGGCAATCTTCATTTACAAATATTTTTTTAGCTTAATAATTGCAGATGAATAATTTTAAATTTTCCTCGGTTTCTTTTCTTATAATTTCTAAAGCTGCATTTTCATCTTCAAGTTTCTAATAAATTGTTTTTAAATTGCATTATTTGCATTTCTTAAACATTTTCAAATATTTATGGAGCACCCTTTCGTACATTTTCTATTTTTACTGAGGGAAAACTACCTTTAAATCGTGTGACATTAATTAATCTCTATTCAGTTTGGCTCTTTATCTATTGGTTGTTTTCTTTGTTTGAATATATTTATAGCTGGTAATCTATCTCAGGCCAGTATGCAGAGGGCAGGCTCGAATATTTTAGATATATTAAATATATTAAAGGATTAAATATATTAGATATATTAAATATATTAAAGAATTAAATATATTAGATATATTAAATATATTAAAGGATTAAATATATTAGATATAATAAATACTAGCCGCCTTTGGCGACCAGCCGGTTCGCCAGTATTACCTCTCGATACAATTTTCAATTAAATATTTTAAGTAACTGGTCTCTTAAAGGATTCTCAAACAAAACATTTTTAATCTACAAATTTTGATAGTCATACCAAACTTATATTGTTTAGATCGTTTCGTTCAATTTACTATATATATTTTGCTAATTTGTTGCCATTTCAGGTAAAACTTCAACTTTAATTAAAAATGTAAATGACGAAATTGCAATTAATATTAAGATATTTTTTAATAAAACCAAGCGTTTTATTTTATTAATCATCTTTATTGTTATTTATTAATTATTATTATTATTGAATATGAGTATTGCAAACAGAATCGGTCGGTATTTAAGTCTTCACTACAAAATATTTTTCATAGTTTATGTAATATCTCAAACAATAATTCAACAAAAATTTCTGAGATTCAGTATAAAATTCAGTTTTTAGTTTTGCTTTCAAAAGAATTGAAATGAAATCAATAATAATATTTTGTTCCTGCTTATAAATATATTTCAAAAATTATGAAGTCTAAATTTAATGCATTAAGGTATCATATTCTGATAAATATTCTGGACACACCAAATTTTAAATAAATGAATGAATGTTTCTATTTTTTACGATCAACTAAGACTTATTTATGAAGTTTTAAATGTTAGAAATTTAGAAAAACTCACCATTTTCATAATCTTAGGCCAATTAATCTTGAGAAACCTGCGCGCTTATTGGCGTATTTTCTTTGAAACGATCGATGAAAAATCTAAAATTATCCTTTTTTTATTGAATAGTGATATTCAAATCTTCATAAATCAGTCAGTTAAAGTGATTTGAAATTAATTCTTAAAAGTCAGTGATTTAGTTGATTGGAAATTAACTCTATGACCACCATAAAACCTGTGCTTTCTCTTGTGGTGTATGCATTCTCCTTAATATCCGATCGAATAAAACATCACATACAAAAGTACTACATAGAACAAACACATCAAAAGTAAACATAACATTTTAATAGTTGCCAAAAACAAAAGAGTGAAAAATGCAATTAATAAGCAGACGATATTTAGAAAAGTACAGATATTTAGACTGGAAAATGAAATTATCTGAAATTAAAAACACGCGCAGATATTTACAAAAGTAAAAATATTCAAACCTGAGAAGGACAATATATAAGTTATTCCATCAATAAATGCCATAAGTTTGTTTACATCTTTATTATTTTATGAGTCATTAAATATCAAAATGGATCCGGGACTGAATAAACACCCTGTATAGTGAGTGTAAAAGATCATAAAATAATTTTTCTTGAATTTATTTTTTAGAAAAAATAATATTTCATATTTGTTTCATTTCTTACAGACACTTGCCGAAAATTATAATTTTGCAGATTTTATTTCCAAAAAGATTTAATTTATTTTCAGTTAGAGCTTTAATCAATGTGATGGCAACACTTTGAAAAAAGCTATTTTTTTCTCATGAATGCGAAACGTGCTTAATCCTCATTTTTATTTTTGACGAAAAAAATTATTGAAAAACATAGTTAAAATATTTATTTAAAAATTCATTAAAAATAGAAATTTAATTTTAAGATTAAAACAGTAGTATCATTTAAAAGATAAGTTTTTTATCTTTAACTTCATGTAAAAATCTTTTTTGTGCGGTAATATTTTCGGCAATTATAGCAGAAACACGTCAAAATTTCGCTTAATTTTTTAAATAAATAAAATTCTAGTTAAAAATTCAAAAAAAATAACCCCCAGGTGCACATTCCCGGCCTCCAAGGTATTCACGTGCCAAATTTGGTAGCTGTAGGTTGAATGGTCTGGTCTGTAGAGAGCCAACACACACACACACACACACACATTGATCTTTATTATAAGTATAGATATAGATATTAAAAGGAGCCTTTAAATATTATATTTTTGATTTTCAATTTATCTTTCTAAGATTAATAAAAATGATAACTTATGAGTGTTGCTAATATTTGTTTTCTTCGTTTTTCTGTAATCACAAGTAGACAACATTTCTTATTAATATTTTTCTTCCCTTTTCTTACATTCTGTCACATGGTAAGTTAAAGTGATCAAACAGGGCACATTTGTCAAAATTGATAGTATTCCAGACTATAAATGTTTTTCGATTGAAAAATATAATTTGAGAGATGTGTACCATTTTCAAATAAATCTTTAAATAATATCTTAACGAAACGCTTATTACCAAAAATTTTCCTGAATTCAAAGTTATTCATTATAATTTTTGCAGGAAAATATTCGGAAAATTTTTATTTATAAATTGTTATTACAATTATAATTTATAAATTTAGTATTTTTATAATTTTTAATTTTAATTTTCGGAAAATTTCAATTTATAAATTTTAATTATATATATAATTTATTAAATTAGAATTTTTTATAAAATTAAGCATTTGTTTTCGGATAATTTATAATTATGAAATATCAAGAATTAATTATTCACTTAATTTTCATATGCAAATACTTTCAGTTTAGTAATTAAGGACAATCAGCTATGAAAATGCTAATAAAGGCTATGAGTTCATAAAGTATAGCAAATTAAAAATTTATTTGCCATAAAAGATATTTGATTTATCTTTGAGACAGAAGGGCACAAACATAATTTTTAATTCTATTTGACTCTCCAACAAATGAAATTTTTCAACTTGCCCTTTTAAAGAAACGAAAGAAAAAGAAAAGACGACCCAACCTCCTCCTCTATAAAAGCATGCAAATACTACGACGCTCGATAACGCAAAAGGGAAAGGCCAGAAAGACGAATCTCCCCCATCTCTTACCAATGAAATGAAAAATTTGGTTAGTGCAACCGAAAACGAGGCAGTTATGCCTTTTTTTTTTTTTTTTTTTTTTTGCTGAATTTTGAATGAATTCTAAATTTCGATAACAGGAGTGGAAAAAAGAGATTTTAAAGGAAATAAAAGTTATTCAGAAAATTCAAAGATAGTAAATGCATGTGCGGCATAGGAAATTACTTGTGCAATAAATTTTAGAAAGGAAGAAAAGGAGAATGGAAGAGAAGAAAGAAAGCGACTTAAAATAAATAAAAAAGCTCATAGAATAGTTTCGTAAAGAAAACACGTTCGATAAACCCTCGAAGTGTGAATTAAAGATCAGGGAATGATGGGGAGGGAAAAGTAAGGCCCACAGAAACATCAATCGAAAACCACAAATCTTAGGAACAAAGGAATATTGTAATTAACTGTTCAGCAGTACAAAGATATGATTAGCAAATGCTTTGTTCTTAATTAAAGGATGAGTTAGACGTGCAGCATAAGAAGAAATGAATTAGGGCATCAGTTGAAAAACAAGTGCTTAAACTTAAGCTGAAATATATAACGTTTTCATTTATATGTTTATAATTATCTTTCATCCTATGTGCTCAATCTCTTTTATAATTATAATAATGAGTTTTGTTTTATTTGCCGTTGTAATTAATGAATGAAATCAATTAGATTCCAAAAGGATAGATATTAGGATTATGAAATTAGATTAATGACAGTAATCGTGATTCTCGAAAGATAAGTTAATAAAAGTTATTTTTATAATTGGATTACGATTTTGTTAATTAGGGTTCCACAATATTATGTAGTAGTACGATTAATTACGCATATAGTGTTTCAATTTCTTAAAAAAAGGCAAATTCATTAATTTATGGTATTAAATCTTTTGAAATAAAATATACTTTATATTTTCATCGTCATTTCCGAATGATTATTCAAAATGTATTGAATGTATTAAATAATCATAAAATATTCATGGAAATTTATGAAACGCTTCATCGTTCATTATCTCAAAACACACACACACACACACACATATTGTTTCAGAAATTCCCTGGGTTCTTTGCGATTTATTGGTCGATTAAGAAACACGGTTCTTTAATAACGGACGACGGCATCTAATAAATGCGAAGACGTCAAATACAGGGTTAGCAAAGAATGAGTAACCCAATTCAGAGGGCTCTAAAATACGTTCTATTGATACAAATTAGATAAAATTTGAACTACAGATTATTGAAATAATGCGCCTTATATTTATAAAATAAATAAAAAAAAATATTAGTGCAAAAATTTACCGTTATTTGGCGTTGCAATACACATAAAACTATTTAATATGGTTAGTAAACGTTAAATAAAGTAAAATTAAAATTGATCAATATGTCCTCCTTCATTTTCCATAATATGCTCTAATCGGAGAACCATATTTTCTATAGATGACCTGAGTGAGTCTTCCGGAATCTTAAGAATATGGCGTCAAATGTTTTCCTTCAGATCTGGTAGAGATGATGGCCTTTCACGGTAGATACTTTCCTTCAAATAACCCCACAACCGAAAGTCTCAAGAGGTGATGTCCGGTGAGCTTTGAGATAATGCTAGTGGGAAAGAACAGCTGGTATCTTGTGCTGCTGTGAAATGCTGTTTAACAATCGCTTTATACGACGATCAATAAGAGGTGAAGCACCATCGTGCATGAATATTATGTCTTGAAGGCATCCACGCTGTAGAAAAGTAGGGATTACAAAATCCCTCAACATATTATGGTATTGTTGTCCTGTGACAGAACCGGTTTGGATTCCATTTGAAGTTATATTTTCAAAGAAATGTGGTCCAATCATAAATGTAGTTGTAAAACCACACCATACTGTCACTTTTTCAGGATGCAAGGATTGTTCCTGGATAACGTGAGGGTTTTCCTTCTGCCGAAATTCGACAGCTTTGCTGTTAACTTGCCCATTGGGGTAAAAGTGGGCCTCAGCACTCCACGGAATGCTCCATGGCCAAATTGTGTCAACCACCATTCGAGAAAGGAACTGAAGTGCAAAAGTTTTACGGACCTCTAGGTCTCCGTCCTGCAATATATTTTTTTTCGTCCTCTACCTGGTAGAATGCCAAATTGTCCAGTTTTCTCAGATTTCTGCATCATCTTACGTAGGACACATGGATGCAATGGACCTCTCCGCATCTGATTCATACGACGAAATTCCTTTAGAGCTGCAAATGGAGTTTGGTAGGTTCTCGTAGAACAATTTCACTAGTAGCTCATTTTCTTTTAGAGTTGGCATGACGAAAAGAGAGGAAACTAATGTTCGTGCAGAATCCGCCTTCTTTTTATCCAAAGAAAAATAGTAATAAACATGCGCTGTAACGCAAATTATGTTTCACATTTTCAATATATGCAAATAAATAACATTTGTTTCTTAACATCATCTGTTGGTGAATTTTTGTACTAAATTTTATTAATTAATAAATGTAACGCTCATCATCTGAATAATCTGTAGTTCAAATTTTATCTTATTTGGACCAATCGAACGCATTTTAGAGCCCATGAATTGGGTTACTTATTTCTTGCTAACCATGTATACAGCCGAGATGTACATGCACAATACAGATGTAACAATATATATATATACAGGGTGTTTATTTATTCCCGGACCCATTTTGATCTTTAATGACTCATAAAATAATGAAGATGTAAACAAACTTATGGCATTTATTGATGGAATAACTCATATATTTTCCTTTTCAGGTTTGAATATTTTTACTTTCGTAAATATCGTCTGCGCGTGTGGTTAATTTCAGATAATTTCATTATCCAGTCTAAATATCTATACTTTTCAAAATATCGTCTGCTTATTAATTGCATTTTTCTCTCTTTTGTTTTTGGCAACTATTGAAATGTTATGTTTACTTTTGATGTGTTTGTTCTATGTAATATTTTTGTATGTGATGTTTTATTCGAGCGTATTATATTTGTATGTGATGTTTATTAAGGAGAATGCATACACCACAAGAAAAAGCTCAGATTTTATGGTGGTTCATAGAAACGAAATCGATAGTGCAAGCACAGAGAAATTTCAGAAGAATTTACCAAAAAGACCCTCCATCCAAAAACAGCATCTTGCGGTGGAAAAAGAATTTTCTAGAAACTGGAAGTATCGCAGATAAAAAACGTTCCGGACGTCCTTCCACAAGTGATTTTGATGTTGAGCGTGTCAGAGAGACATTTTTACACAATCCTAGAATATCTGTGAGATCAGCGGCAACAGAATTGTATATGCCAATTTCGACGGTGTACAAGATTATTAAGAAAAAATTAAGACTGCATGCATACTAAGTTCAAATTGTTCAAGTTTTGGAACCGAACGATAGGCCTGGGAGGATGGGCTTTGCAACAGATATGCTAAGTAGGATAGAAGATGATGCTGATTTTCTGAATGAAGCATCCTTTCATGTTTCTGGCATTGTTAATCGCCATAATGTGCGCATATGGGGATCTGAAAACCCCCATGAATACCGTGAGGCACAAATGGATTCCCCAAAGGTTAATGTGTGGTACGGACTAATGCACGACCGTGTCATTGGGCCTTTCTTTTTTACAGAAAAGATGGTCTCATCAGTCATATACTTAGACATGTTGGAAAACTTCGTATTTCCACAACTAGAAGAGCTACAGCCACATGTCGTTTTGCAACAAGATGGTGCGCCGCCTCATTAGGGTACCATCGTTCGTTCTTCTTTGAATGGCCATTTTCCAGCAAGATGGATTGGGCGAGGAGGTCCAAATCCTTGGCCACCCAGATCACCTGACATAACGCCGCTGGACTTTTTCCTTTGGGGGTTTGTAAAAGCGAACGTTTTCAGGAGGAGAGTGTCGAACATTGATGATCTAAAAGCCAGAATTACAACCGCAATAGGCTCTGTGGATGACGACATGCTTGCCGCTACCTCGCTTGAAATTGACTATCGACTTGATATTCTCCGTGCGACGAAGGGGGCACACGTGGAAGTTCATTGAAAAGGGTCATGAAACTTTTTGAGTCTATTTAACCATTTATGTTATTAATTTTAATCTATCTTCATTATTTTTTGAGTTATTAAACATCAAAATGGGTCCGGGACTAAATAAACACCTTGTATATATATATATATATATATATTGAAATAAAATTTGAAAATAATTAATAAAAAACATGAAATGACAGTTGGAATCCTTTATGAATTCTAAGAGATATTTATAATAGTTTAAATAAAAGGTTAATTATGCATCTACCGATCCAAAAAAAATTACATTTTTACCATAGTCATTTCCTTTTATTCATTCTGTAGGACATATTGAAAAGACCCTAACAAATAAGTATTTATTTTTCATTACAAAATTATTTAAAAATAAAAATAAATAATCTACTTTGGTTTAGCAGAAAATTATATAAATTCCATATTTTTCAAAGAATATCTAGCATTAGTTGCTTCTTGACTGCATAAGAAAGCCAAATTTCATATATTAATAACTGACTGCTAAATATCTAGTAATTTCCTATTTAATATGAAAACAATAATATATATATATATATATATATATATATATAGAGAGAGAGAGAGAGAGAAGACATATAACAGAGAAAAATAAATTTTCTACATTAAAATGAGCTCATTATGAATTTATTCATATAGAAGTTTCTTAGAAGCTAATGAAGATGCATTAGAAGATAAAATAATAATGGCATAAAATTTTTCATAATAAGATTAAATAAAAAAAATTAATGATTGCAATTTGTGAGACTCATTATGAATAAAATAATTTATAAAATTATGCGTTTATCAAAATCATTAAATTCGGATAAAATATATTTGACGATAACTCTAGGGTTCAATTAATTCTGAATGTCAAGATCTTATTAGGGAAGAATTTTAGATTTGCTGCTTTTGTGTAAGTTTAAATTTGAGTTTTAAGACATTCATGTAAGATTATCTTTACATTTTTACTTCTCGAAGGGCTAAAACATTTTGAAATAGACAATGCGGTAAAAGTTATTGCAAACGTATGTAAAATTTGTGAAAAATTAAGGTGTATATAAGTATGAAAAGTAAGTTGTGCATAAGTAAGGAAAATAAGGTGTATAATTGTGGTTCATTAAGTCGATGCCGATGTGTGATCAGTTAAATGAGTTTTTAAACCCCAAGTTTCTTTCTCTTCAGTCATTGCCATTTAAGGGGAAAATACGATTTAACATATACTGTAATACACTAATTTTGGAAATGAAAAAAAATAACTGAACTTATATTTATTGTAAATAAAAACAGAATAAAAGATAGAGAAGTGATTTATATAAATTTCAAAAATTTATAGTTAAAAACAATCTTAATTAGGTTTTTCTATGATGCTCAAGATTCGTGTTATTTTGGTTTTATTTCATGGAAGGTAAGTTGTTCGTCTGACTTTTCCTCTTACTGATTCCTTGAGATTTCAGAAGCCATAAGCTATAACTTCTTTAAATATTTTATTCTAAATTTCGCTCTGTTTTACAAATAAATTATTTTTAAAATTTTTGACTTTTGTAATTTATTGGTTGTATTGTGTACCGGTATTTTTCCTATGCTCTTACATTTACACTTTTCATGAACTTCAGTTTCTTAAGATGCTTTATTTTTCATGTTTCATTTTCTTAAAATGCTTCTTTGCTCAAAAGAAAAAAAAAAAAGAAGAGAAAAGAAAAATTGTGAAAATTATTGACTGTTGAGAGTAAAGATCTTTCAGTAAATTTTCTCATTAATCGAGTCGTTCTTGTCATGGATTACAGTTAAATTAACTACCCTTTTTAAATTTTGTCTTTTGTCTAGTTTTTCAAAGAATTTATTCTTATATTTTCTTGTGAAATTCATTGATAACTGTGATTTAGAGATACTTTAGTATATTATTGTTCCTTATAAAACATGGCCCATGTAATATTTGGTGGGCAGTTTTGTTTTCTAATACTTCTAGATCTTTGATGCATGAATAGGAAGACTGGTTTAGTGTGGCGAAACGTAGCTGATGAGTAATAGTTATAAAGTTTCGTAAATAATTTATTTATTTATTCGCACTAGTTTTGAATCTGATCTAACAAACAATCAGAATTTTGCTTTTGCACCATTGGAATCTTTTTATTTTTTTCTGATGATATTTTTTTTAATGAAATATTTACAATCTGTTACTTCAATTGTGATGTTCGATTTACGCAGGGACTGCTTTTCCAGTACAATCAATTGTTGATGTTAATTCATTTTGTTTGAAGAAATGCATGGAATTTGCTAATATTGATTTGGATGTTCTATTAGATTAACCATTTATCAAGTTTTAAAGGTTCTCAATGAACTTTAATGCAATAGTGTTTCATTTCGTATTGGTGCACAAGCATAATGTGTTATCAAGAAATATGATTAGTCAGTTTTGCGACTATGAGAGGAACAAAGCTCTAAAATATTCTGACTAAAAATGCGAGGAGCCTTATCAATCCTTCAAAACAAACATACTTTCTTGAATTTTATTTTTAGCATTTACATTTCACTAATTGATTTTTAATCAGAATAATTCCTAAAAAAGGGAAAATTTGAAGTTTTTTATATTATTTTTGAAAACTGAAATGCAAATATGAAGCAAACAAATCATATTTCCAGCTATCTGGAATTGATTAACATAAAATAAATAACTGATAGGAACACCAATTTAGTATTTATAATAAATCTAATAGAAGTAGTAAAAGTATATATAATAAACATAATAATGGCTGAAAAAATTTCTTCATATGCAATAATAATAAATAAAAAAAACTCTTCGATTATATACTAATAATATATTATATACTGCTCTATCTGGTTCCCCAACCTCGATCATGTTCTGTACGATCGTGCGATCTTATAAGTGATGTTCCTCAGTTCCGATTAGGGATTTTACTGGCCATTGAGAACATACATTTTCCAATCAGACTATTTCCTATTCAAAACTTAGATCCAACAATGAGAACATACTTTACTTATATCTCCAGTATCTAAATATTGAATCTATTCTTTGATATTTTGCTGCCAGCTTAGAAGTTTCATGATCATCTTTTCTTTTCAAATTGAAGGATTCTCGCTCGCTCTTTTTTCAAATTTTTTATTCATCTGCTATCACCGAACTACTTTGAAAAGTAATGCAGTGTTAACAACTGTATTGCTTAGGTATTCAAATAATTTATAGCCGAGAAAAAAATTGAAAAATATAAATAAACCAGAAAATTGTTAATTAATTAAAGCTTTACCTTTTACTATTTATTACCATTCCGCTATCAAATGCAATATAAATAGTGGTTATGATGTATTAATAATTTTTAATAAATATTTGAAATTGTACCTGTCAAACAAACTTCAATTGTAATGGGTCAGATGACTAGCTATCAATCAATCACAAAGTGAATAAAACGAAAAGATTACATAAATTTTTTTTCTATAATAGATAGACACTTTTTGGTGTCCGAATCTTTCTTATTGTATAAATCAAATTACTGAATGTTTCTGTTTGTATGTGAGTATTATTTTTCTTGTTTCTTTTGTGTATATCCTTATTTTTCTTGTTTGTTTGGTTTGTTTGTTATTTATTGTTTCGTGTTCTCTTTAATTTTCTTCTTCTTCTTCTTTATTATTTTTAAATTCTTTATTATTTTTCCTTCAGATTTGAATTGAAAGATTTAAATAAAAAAACTATTTGAAAATTCCTTCTATCACCAATTGAGTCTTATCTTACATTTACGCGTTGTGTTGAACTTATAAGCAAACAAGAAGTTCAAGCCCAGATTTTTTTAAAAAAATATTATTCTGGATGCCTTTTTTTTTAAGAGACTGGATACATTCGAAGGATGCTTCAAAGAAAATCCATCGGTGCCGTGGGGGCCAGGTGGTCAGAAGAACCGTCGTGTAAGCGGGTATGGTACACGATAATCCATCGGAACCGAATGTCCTCCTACTGGTATATTCGAGTCTGGAAGAGACGGAGAGGAGAGGAGATCCAGCTCAGGTATTGTCCTCGTTATCTGACCGCGGTTCAAAATTACGAGGTCCGTCCCAAAATAACCCTAGTGATGCTTTAAGAAAGGGGACGTTAATATAACTAAAACTAGACCAACGAAATCCATTCTCCTTAAAGAAAATAAAAATAAAATTTTCCTCCGGTTGGTACACTTTCCCTTTATCTTTCCTTTCAAATACATGTTGAATACTTGAAGCTGCATGTAAAATAAATTGTTAAACACTCATGACAAAAGGACTAATGAAAACTGATCGAATATAAACAAAAAAACATTTATTTGCATTTCTACAACATTAAAAGAAAAAAGCTAAATGCAGAAAATAAACATTTCCATATGCACTTTTGTTTTATAGTAACCATATATTTTACCTAAAAGAACATTCAAGAAAAATGCTTTGACAAATTACTTGCATTTTCAAAGTTTTGACACAGCTGTCCTACGTTTTTAAATAAAATCATCTACAGAATCAGTTCCAAAGGATTTGCCGATGAATATATAAAAGTTCGATAACATTCAAAACAGAACAGAAGGAAATCTTGCAAAAATTTGCCCCCCCCCCCCAACCAGCACCTTTTAAAATGCATTGCCTTTGCCAAAGCGGTTGTGTAACCGATTGCTTATGCATGCAGAAACAGCTATGCCTTCATAGATGCTAGAAGAATATCTTTTCAGTCAAAACCAAAACATTCTTCTGTTTTGAATGCCTTACAAGATTTTTGCTTCCGGCTTCACGTCCTTTTTCTGTTTCGTATTCTAATAAAGAAAGAAATCAGACTACAATAGGAGATTTGAGAAAAATTTTATAAATTTATTTTTTACTAAATGTTCCCGATTTAGTAAAAGAACAATAGTTTTTTTCTTGTTAAACAAAACCTTATCCTATAATAATAAATGTTTATGCTTCTTAAAACTATAAACTTTATTAATCAATATAGAAAAACAGTGATGCACAA
>JAPMOR010088505.1:27046-55642 GCA_026543865.1 Argiope aurantia | reverse complement strand
CTTTAGCTTTCAAATAACTTTATTAAAGAAAACGTTCGTGCATTTAAGTGAAAGTAAAAATCATTGTAATGAAAAGTTAAAGAATGATTTGTTTTCTAATGCAATTGGTTTTACCAAGCTTAACAAATGTATCTTAGATGTTTGATCTATGTACTGGTTTAAATATACCCAATTTTCCAAAATTTCAAAAGTGTATTTTCATATCTTCAAATCAAATTTTACTTCGTTTCTTTTACATTAGGAGATGTCACTTCAAACTCTTTACTGACAAGAGCAATTTATCGATAAGAATCTGTTCTCACTCTTGAAATTCTTTCTGTGAGTCTATGAGTAATTTAATGAATCACAATAATATAAAATTGTCAATCAAGTTAAAGTAATGAGGGGTTGCGTTGTAATGTTACAATCTGCACATTAGTAGAAAGTGAGCTAAGAACGATATATGGATTTGTATGTTTATTTATACCTGAGGCAATTCTTAGCACATATGAACTTTTCCTGTTTCCAGTCGATTTCTTAAGTCAACAAGAGTCACATCTCCTTTACTGGCAAACACCGACCCCACCCACTCACCTCATGAACAAATCGACCCTCACCTGATTAGAAAGCGGGAAGAAGGAAAAGGTATCTGGCATGCTGCTTCGATTCTCTATTGGTTCATTTTCCGTTGTGTAAGATTCACCATTTATTGCTTCGGGCATTTTAAAAGAGCAGCATCTCGAATCATATGAAGCTTATTGGAGATAAATATTTTCATTTATGGTTATCTAGGGGCAAACAAATAGCCATATCATAAATATACAGATAATCAATCAACAAAATCCATAAAAAAATATTTGAATTTACAGAAGAAAGACTCTTTGAAATCTGCAAGCTTTATGCATATTAAATTTCATTTTATTAAAAAAATAATATTTTTTATGACAATAAAACAATTTCACATTTATTATAATTTAGCGATTTTTAGTTGCTTATATGAGTAATATTTAAAAACAGTTATTATTCATATGTAAAAATCATCTTAAAACTAATGTACTTTCAAGATTATGAGATTATAAATGTCATAATAAATCGATTGATTCCTGGAATTCATTGAAATGGTAAAGATTCACGTTGTATCTTCTCTGTAAGTCCAATTTAAAAAAAAAAAATTCTATCAGCGATTTTTTTTTTTTACATTTTTCCAAAGTAAACGGTGCATTTTAAGATAAAAAATTTGATAAAAGACAAAAAATATAATAAAGAAAGAAAAAAAAAATCTAGTAGATAGAATGTAAACATAAAATCAATTTTATCGCAAAGCAGCATATAGAAGATTTATAACTTTTTCAACAGAAAGAAATTCTGTCTAATCTCAAAAACAATCTCTATTATGCTTAAATGGCTGTATACCGCAGATAATAAAAGTACATAACTCTACAGAATGATAAACCATGTCGTGAATGTCACAAGAATGCTTTCTTTTCATTGATGATGATTCCTTAACCAGTATTTTTATGCCATCACGGACATGAACTTGTTCGCTTACAAAGGATTTCCTCATTCTCTCACTTCAGCATCATTTCAAACATTAAATTGATTGCACACATTTTGAGGACATTTCTATTTACATATTTTGAATCATAATTCAATCAAGAATATGAAACCAGTGGCTATGGTCCCTCCAAAACATTACCGCATATCCAATAAGTCTTATCCCCTTTCTTTGGTATAAAATACTCAAACTTGTGTAAGAACATGTACCATGATAGCGTTGGTGAATAATAGTTACGAAATACATAATGGTGTAAATATAGTGTTTTTACTATCGCGAGAAAATGTATTTTAAATGTCTTTTTGCTGGCCTCGTGGCACCAAAATTTGACATAAATCTACTACTGTATTTACAAGATGATATCCGAATTGTAATGATTTAAGCCATTGCGTTTGCAAGCTTTCAAAAATACCGTTGGGTAGTAGATCAACGTTTGATCTACTTGGTTCAAACTTTGATACGAATTCATATTTTAGAAGCTAAATGTGTAGAAAAATTATATCTACCTAGATTTTTCCTTCTTGTAGATATCGAATCATCATATCTGTCAGTCTTTTTAGGAATGGATTACGTTCGAAATTTGACAGACATCTACAAATTTAGGAATTGATTACTTTCAAAATTTGATAGACATCCATAAATTTAGGAATAGATTAAGTTCAAAATTTGATAGAGATCTACAAATTCCAGGTGCATTGCTCAAGGCGTTTTAAACTTATTGGGTTCACAGATTGACAAATATAAGGAAAAAAAATGTATTTTTCAAACTTAGGGAAATCTGAATCAAATCATAAAGATTCATCAAAATCACGAGCGCGATTTTTTTTTGTTATTGTTGTTGATTACAATAATTCCTCTATAATTCTTATACGAAAAGAATTGTAATTAGCATGTAATAAAAAATCATGTGCCACAATAGACACTCATTCTTAGGTATCTAAAAAGAATTAAAACATCTAAGTAGGTAAGTGTTACGAGACGCTACTGCTAAATTTTCGTTAAAACAATAAATAAGAAAATCAGCAAATTTATTTTCAATTCTGAAATAAAAAAAAATGTTATTGAATATGTTTTCTTTTTCAGATTTCGGATACAGATATAATAGTATTCAAATTTATTCTACTTTTCGTGCTCAAAGATCCATGTTTGAATTTATTTCAATCAATTGGTTTAGAATAAATTATATAAAAGATATCCTAGTAAATTTATACTTTAATATATTCTAAAATTCCATTAAAATTATTTTCGAAGTATTGAAAATCAACAACAGAATAAAATTGTTTAATATTCGGACCTAAATTTAAGGGTAATAAATTTTGACATTTTTTAAATTTCGTTTGCTCAATTAATAAATATAAGCTGTATTTAAAATTCTAACATAAAAGATTTCTTTTTTTAGTCAACTACTTTTTTTATCAATTACTATTTAAATGTGGGGAAAAAGAGTAATAATTATAATTCAATTGCAATTATATATGAAAAAGTAGTATTTTAAAATAATAAGAATATTATAAAGAAAAGTATAATAAAGAAAATCACAATTAAATATAATAAAGAAAAAAATATTTTTATACATATCTAATAATAAAAATGTGCATACGTATAATAATATTTACTACTAATAATGGATATGTGCGGTGAGTTTGTATATGTATTTGCGAGCAGGTTTTGGCGTTCTATTCCAGAACATTTGATCTAAAGCTGCCAATTTTGACACATCTATACTTTGTAGAAAATGTACACCTCGGCGTATTATTTTTGAAAATCGTATTATAAACATTATTAATTAAAACTGAATCTGGGTTTTTCTGTTTTTAAACAATAAATATTGGACATATAATTGTACAAAAATTTAAAATCGTTTTAAAATTTTATTTTTTTAAATTATGGTAATTTAATAATTGTGCAAGTTCTTTACAGAAAAGATCTTTTGACTTAGATCTACTAACCTCGATGTAATTATACTTTAGAAAGAAGGAATGATTAGAGAAAGGAGAGTTAGGTAATTGGAGAGTTAGGTAATTAAAAAGTAAATAAAAATAAGTGACATTTAGAATATTACAGTGCAAAAAAGATGTTTTCATCTTCCTAAAGTTAAAAGAAATAACATTTCCAACTTTGTCAATTTTCATGATTTATAGCTTTTCTGCTCCTATTCAATTTTTAAAAATATATTTATAATGCATTTCAAAACATACATGCATTTGTTCAAATGAAACTCAAATCGTTTTCATTATAATATTTCACTTTGGCCTTTTTTCGTTCTTGATGATCAAGATAAGAAATTTAGCATATGAATGGAATAAAAAATTCAACATATTCTATGAATACAATTGGGAGTGAAAAAAAGATGAAAAATTAGAGAAATTAATAGTTTAGAAATCATACTAAAGCAAATCTTCTAAAATAGCGTGAATTTAATGCTCTTGAAAGTTTCAAATTTAAAAATATTTCGTTGAAGAAACGTTAAAGACGTATGTCATAAAATGTCAGAAACTATTAATCGCAGCTAACTTACAGATTGACAAAGACATCTAGTTAAGAAATGAAACACAACTTTTTGAGAAAAAAATGAGGGCAATTGTTTTACCCTGTACCTTAATTCCAAATAATATCAGTAATAAAATATTATATCAGAGTCTAAAATTCGGTTCTATTTAAGTTATACGCTGTATGAGAATTTTTAAGAATCTTCAAGGTGAAGAAGTCATATAAAATCCCTGAAAAAAAATATGTTTCTGTCATCAGACTGTTAAAATGTTTTCAAAATAAGATTTGTAAATATCTTCTAGATTTTATTTTGCCTCTCCGCTTGCTGGTGAGATGAATACAAATATCCAATTTCATTTTGTAATCTTAAAGTTTATGAGTTCAGGTTATCTTTTTTTTGCCTTGTTGTAATTTGTTCCTTTTTTTTCTCCGCTTTCTTTTCACTTTTTATAAAAACAGTTTGTATTATTGTTCTGTTAACGTTGTAACCGGATTTTTCTTTTCTTTTAATTCGAGTTATTTTTCTTTCTTTTTTTTTAAGTTTACTAATTCAAACAATTTCTATGTCACTAAAATATAGTTTGTTTTTGAGTGAGAAAAAAAACCAAGTTAACAAACCAACTTGCTTTGAGTGAAAATCTTGAGATGTTACCGATATATCTTTAAGAAATAATTTGCCATTTTCAGTTGCGATATTTTTGAACAGTCACATACGTCTAAAAAGTTGTTCAATGATGTTAAAAAATTTGAAATTTTGCTTAAACTGATTCATCATAATGCCATATATTTTTTGTCTTTTTTTATGTCCATAGAAGCATTACCATTAGTATTTTATGTCCCTAGAAGTGGCTACAGTGCAACTTCATGATATATTTGATCCCAAATGAATGTTTAGGTTTTCTTTAAATGCGACATAACTATGAGATAGAAAGAATGAAATATTAAACAGTTCTTTTTAAAAGTACATTTGACTGTTTTTGTATAATGTTAACAAACTACATGTTTTTATCTAAACTTTATAAATCATCAAAAGAATTTGGTGTAAAACTAGATTTTTTTTAACTTCTTTTAAAACATACAAAAAGGAGAGTGAACAATATTTAGAACTTTTTCAAATATACCGAATGTTGTTTGCTTATTTTTTAAACATTTCAAGCATTTCAACTTATTGAAATATCTAAACTCAAAAGGAAACTTGAAATTGTTATAAGTAATCAAATGCAAATTAACTATTTTTACTTAGCTATAATAAATATGATTAATTCCTCATTGCATTCAAATCTAAATTGTAATCTTTTTTTACATGTTCTTGAATGGAACTCTTGATATTACATTAGAATTGATTGCAAAATCACTAAAGTTCTTTTAAATAGTGTGTAAAGTACAAAATCATTAAATTTCTTTCCCAAATTATATATAAAACAAACAATAAAATCGTTTAACAAAAATTTAAAATACTATACGTATGTCTGAGAATGTGTAATTTATGCATTTGATACAAGAGTAATTTAAATGAAAGAGTAATCAAAAAGAGTAAGTTACCAGATATAAATATCTGGTAAATTTTTCCAACTTTGATTACGGGGAAATAGAATAACCTACGTATTATTTGGTTATAAAATTTACCTACATCATTTAAAATAATAAAAAAAAATCTTGTAAATCATGAACAAATCCTAAAAAGCATTTTTTGTTGAGTAAACACAACAACTCTTTGCAAGAATATAATTAATTTTATTATTAAAAATAGATGAATTAGTTTAGAATAAAAAGGATTTAAAACGTAGCCAAAAATTGACATTAATTCACGTTTTTCCTAATCAGTATGCCTCATATAATAAAGAAATGAAGTACTATAAAATGCATTGTCTTGGAAAAATTCATTCTCTTAATCTTAAAAAAATCATGTATCTATTATTTTTTTTAAAGAAAATTGCATTTTAAGTCAGTGAATTGTAAAAACGTAAATTTTACAAGACAACTTAAAAAATATATATATGAAAAATGGTAACAATATATATAAAAAAAAGACAACCCTTCATTGCTAATTCTATTTCACGTCGCTCCAAATAGAAACGTAAATCTCTCATTTCATCTTGTCGTTCGGAAGTTACGAAAAAAATAAAAAAAAAAACGCAATGAATTCATTGGAATCACTATGATGGGGGCCCCAATCGTGCGGGTGGGGTGCGGGGATTCTATAAGGGGGGGGGCAGAAGGGAACGAAGAACCATCTCCACCAATGAAAAGATTCGCTTAGCTCACCGTAAACGATGCTATTATTGTTTCTTTTGCCGAATTCAGAATGAATTCGAATTTTTCATAACAAGAGAAAGAAGGAGATATCAAAGGAAATAAAAGTCATTCAGAAAGTTTTGAGATTGCAAAAACACGTGTGCTATAGGAAATTACTTGAACAATAAATTGAGAAAGAATCGAAACTAAAACGGAAAGTGAGATAGAAAGATGCCGAAAAATAAAAGAAGGGAAACAGAAAAGCTAGATGCTTTTTAAAAAAATTCAAAGTGTGAATTAAAGATCAGAGGATTTGGAGGAAATGGAAATAATTAACGCTGAGAGAACAGTCCAAAACCGCAAGACCTTTTAACAAAGAATTTCTTAATTAACTGTACAGCAGCGCAAACGATTTCATTGGAAAAGGCTTTGTTCGCATTAAAGAATTTACAAATGACTAATGCAATAAGGCAAATGAATTTTCGATACGAATTCAGAATTAATTATTTATTTATTCGCTAGAAAAAAAAAGAATTCGAACAGTGCAACTGTTTTCATTTTTTACGATGATACTCCCTATGCAGATGGAAGGATCATTAATGAATATTAAACAATAATAAGATTAAAGTAAAATACATTAAGTCAATTCTGGAATTGTAATATAATTACTCAAAAATAAAAAAAGGATGAATGATATGCAGTTACAAGATTGATTGTGATGTTATTATCATAGAATTTAATTGCAATTAAATTTTTTTTAAATAAAAAAAACAATTTTTAATGGGAAACATAAATTTTCATCTTTTAAAACTGCACGACATTTTACTTATGATAAATATAAATATTTTTTTTATTTATTACTAGCCGCCTTTGGCGACCAGCCGGTTCGCCAGCATTACCGCTCGCTACAATTATCAATTAAATATTTTAAGTAACTGGTCTCTTAAAGGATTCTCAAACAAAACATTTCTAATCTTCAAATTTTGACAGTCATACCAAACTTATACTGTTTAGATCGTTTCGTTCAATTTACTATATATATTTTGCCAATTTGTTGTCATTTCCGGCAAAAGTTCAACTTTAATTTAAAATGTAAATAATGCAATTGCAATTAATATTAAGATATTTTTTAATAAAACCAAGCATTTTATTTTATTTATCATCTTTATTGTTATTTATTTATTATTATTATTATTGAATGTGAGTATTGCAAACAGAATCACTCGGTATTTAAGTCTTATGTGAACTACAAAATATTTTTCATAATTTATGTAATATCTCAAACAATAATTCAACAAAAATTTCTGAGATTCAGTATAAAATTCAGTTTTTAGTTTTGCTTTCAAAAGGATTGAAATGAAATCAATAATAATATTTTGTTCCTGCCTATAAATATATTTCAAAAATTATGAAGTCTAAATTTAATACAGTAAGGTATCATATTCTGAGAAATATACTGGACACACCAAATTTTAAATAAATGAATGAATGTTTTTATTTTCTACGATCAACTAAGACTTATTTATGAAGTTTTAAATGTTAAAAATTTAGAAAAACTCAACATTTTCATAATCTTAGGCCAATTAATCTTGAGAAACCTGCGCTCTGATTGGCGTATTTTCTTTGAAGCTATCGATGGAAAATCTAAAAATTATCCTTTTTTATTGAATAGTGATATTCTAATTTTCATAAATCAGTCAGTTTAAGTGATTGGAAATTAACTCTTAAAAGTCAGTGATTTAGTTTATTGGAAATTAACTCTATGACCACCTTAAAATCTGTGCTTTCTCTTGTGGTGTATGCATTCTCCTTAATATCCGCTCGAATAAAACATCAGATACAAAAGTACTACATAGAACAAACACATCAAAAGTAAACATAACATATCAATAGTTGCCAAAAACAAAAGAGAGAAAAATGCAATTAATAAGCAGACGATATTTAGAAAAGTACAGATATTTAGACTGGAAAATGAAATTATCTGAAATTAAAAACGCGCGCAGACGATATATACAAAAGTAAAAACATTCAAACATGAAAAGGAGAATATATGAGTTATTCCATCCATAAATGCCATAAGTTTGATTAAATCTTCATTATTTTATGAGTCATTAAACATCAAAATCGGTCCGGGACTAAATAAACACCCTGTATAGAGAGTGTAAAAGATCATAAAATAATTTTTCTTGAATTTATTTTTTAGAAAAAATAATATTTCATATTTGTTTCATTTCCTACAGACACGTGCCGAAAATTATATTTTTGCAGATTTCATTTCCAAAAAGATTTAATTTATTTTTAATTGGAGCTTTAATTAATGTGATGGCAACACTTTGAAAAAAGCTAATTTTTTCCCATGAATGCGAAACGTGCTTAATCCTCATTTTTATTTTTTACGAAAAACATTATTGAAAAACATAGTTAAAATATTTATTTAAAAATTCATTTAAAATAGAAATTTAATTTTAAGATTAAACAGTAGTATCATTTAAAAGATAAATTTTTGATCTTTAACTTCATGTAAAAATCTTTTTTGTGCGGTAATATTTTCGGCAGTTATAGCAGAAACACGTCAAAATTTCGCTTAATTTTTAAATAAATAAAATTCTAGTTAAAAATTCGAAAAATAACCCCCAGGTGCACATTCCCGGCCTCGAAGGTATACACGGGCCAAATTTGGTAGCTGTAGGTTGAATGGTCTGGCCTGTAGAGCGTCAACATACACACACACACACACACACACACACATTGAGCTTTATTATAAGTATAGATGAATTGAATAAAGGTAGAGTACATCTACTTGGCCCTTTTATGATATATGAAATGTCAATACTAAGGAACGTTATTTTTTTCCACTTTTTTGTAGCTTGCATCAAACCTGTGTCCCTTACTTAATATATTAAGGTAAGAGGGAAAATCACTTAATTAAAAACAAAATCAAGCGACAAAAAAATGCGTTAATGTATTTTCTTTATATTGTTCTTTCAGGATTGATCAATTCAAAGATATAAGATATAAAAAAATATTGATTATTTATTTCTTTAAAAACGTGTGTTTTATTTAAAAATATTTTTTGTATATTTGAAATTTCTATTCATTCAGCAGGTAAACTAAAATTTCGCAGATGAAGTATTTGTATTCAATTATATAGTAATTTGAATAGCTCAACAGATAGGGAATATTCATTTCTTAACAAGTACTAAAATTCTTCTCCAACAAATTATTTTAATTAAAAAAAATATTTTAACATTTTTTACTCTTAACCTTTAACTGGGGAGGTGCGGTCTTTCAGACCGCTAAAGATGGACTTCATCCTTATTCTATTTTTAGCTTAATAGAATGGATTGACTCTGTACCTTCCTATTTTGTAACTTTCACTGCAGATGTACTTTTTCATCCGGTTTCAGCAAATGCTTTTTTTTTTTTTAATATTTCAGCTCTTTCCTTGTGTGATGTCTGTGAGACCGCAGCTTCCTTTTAGTGTTTCAGTTTTATACAAGGCTTAGCAGATGGCTCTAAAACTCGGTACTCGAAACATCATCCAACTTACTGATCCTCGTTTTAAAGCAGAGCTCCAGAGGCTTTTAAATGAAGTAGAATGTGATTTTAATGATGAGGATAAGGTACATAATTCTTTTTTGATGAAAGCTCTCATTCCACTTATTCTAATTTGTATGTTCAAATATAATTAATTTTTCTAGTTATAATGTATTTTGAAAAATTTCTAAAATATATTAATATACCAAGACAATTATCTACAGGATTTATAGGCTTATTTTTATACTTATACTTAACCTGTATGTTTAAAATGTCCTTGAAAACCAATGATGTCAATAAAAAAAAAGGTTAAATTTACACATTGTCATTTTTTTTTATTTTTCATATAATTATTGAATTTATTTATATTGTTTTCTATATACCTTTGTATACTGGAAAAATAAATATGATTTAAAAAATAATAAGTTATATATATTTTTTAAAGAATATTATTTGTTGTAACATCCAATTTGAGAAGAAAATATATGTTACAACGCAAATAATTTTTTCAATTACAATATATTTTGAAATTTATTTAAAACATATTTATATATCAAGAAAAATATCTGTAGAATATATTGAAAGATTTTCGTACTAACACTTTTATTAGAAAAATTGCTTTGGATGTAAAGAAAATGCGGTCTTTTAGGCAGCATCTCTCCAGTTATGGATAAATTATATTACTTAAATAAAATTTCTTTATGAAACGGAATTCAAAAAAATAAAAATGAATTTATTCTTAGAAATAATTATGGATATATTTTCAAATATTTTCTGAAATTGTTTTAGATCCCCCTCTCAATCTTTATTGTTTTTGTCATTATATTTTTATGTATTCACTCTTGAAGTCTCTGAAGATATGATTTTCATATGATATATTGGTTTACAATGTCAATTATTTGATACTTATTAATATTCAGAAAGAAGTAATTTCGTAGTTTGAAATGTGTTTTCTTATGTTATAAAATGTTATGTTTTACAGAAAAATGATCAATGGTTATAAAAAAAAGAAAATATGCTATCCAAAGATTATTGAAGCAATATTTTGAGAGCACATTAAATATAGGGTTTTTTCCAGATAAATTTTTATTTTGATAAAAACAGAATATTTTGAAAAAATTGTAACAAGGAATTTTTTTTTTTCGAATTTTTCTCATTGAAAAGTAATTGTAATGTTGCCTCATTTCTTTTTTGTAATGATGTTTACAAAATTGGTTTCTTATTATTTTTACTGATGAATACATTTAAATTCCATATCTCTTAAATAACACTGATTAATAACACTTAAATAACACCGAAAATGCCTTCATTTCAATTTATATCTTGTAAAATGTATTTCCTTCACTAAAATTATATAATCAATCACTTATGCATGGAAATATGACCCTGTTTTTATTAGAAAATATAAGACTTTATTTATAATCGAAATTCCAGCTCCTTTTGTTTTGAATATCTAAAACATTTTTTGAAATCAGATTCTTTTTTCCTCAATTCCATATTCCAATATAGTATGGTATAGCATGCGACCAAACAAATTAGAAAATTTTAGTTTCATGTCTATTGATGCTCGAAAAAAGTATGTAAAATTATAGCGCTTTTATTTCAAATTTTTGAAACAATGAAGGTAAGGAAAAGTTCGAATTAAATAAAAATAATATGATTCCATACTTATTTTTTATATTTATTAGCTTTTAATACAGGTTTTAATTCCGTTTGATATATTATTTTCAATAATTTAAAATTCCACTGGACAATCATTTTATTTCTTATTTTCTTATTTCTAATTTCTTATTTCTAAGGAAATATGTGTTTGTTTTTGTTCCGTTCGATGCATCAATTTCAATTGCGTAAAACTCTATTTTATAATATTATGAAATATGAATTTTTATTTCCAAGGAAATGTGGCCAAACAAAAAATGCATCTTCTTTTACTGTTAACATATGTGACAGTTTATAGGAAAAAAATATGTTTTCCATAAATGAATTCCTATTTTAAGAATAAAATTATGTAATGAAGAAAACAGCCTTTAAAATTCTCAACGAAGCATTTTACTTATTTATAAATGTTTCATTATGCAACTTCCTTATTTTTTTTAATTTTAAATTAATCATACGCAATGCTTTTTGATATAATAGTTATCTAGATAATATCAGCAGTGACAAAAAATAAGTCACAATTAAGCAAAAATATGATACCGTTGATGGAAAAGAAGATTCATTTTGATGGGAAATTTTGAGACACTTAAAAGTAAGTAATTTCTTCTTTGGTCTGCAAGGGGACTGTATAACGTTTTTTCTTTTGCATTCGTGCTAACAGAGTTAAACAACCATTTCTGCAATAACCATATTTTCTTATCCAAATATGGTTATTGCAGAAAGAAATGCCAATTATAAAATTTTCAACGGAAATTTCAGAACCATTCTTTCTCCATTACATATAGAGCAAAACATAATAAAAGAGTTCATGAAAGCTTCTATTTTGGATAGCTAATTTGGAACAAAGCAAAATAAGACTCTTAATACCTTCTACCCTAATTCCATGTATTTACCTGGAATGAGGGTGGAATGCCAAATTATTTACAATAGTATTCATATCAAAAGCTTCATAAGCGATCCTCATTTGGAAGGAGATGAATGGAAAGATGGATTTCACTTATTCTTACTGTCAAAACGTATCTGAAAAATCACAAAGCTGAAAGCTTTTGAACTAATTAACATAATTATTAATAGTTTTATATATTAAGATTGAATGTGATAAATTTCCAAACTTCTTTCATATGAAAATTTGCTATGATAAGCATTCAGACCTTTTCCTTGTAAACCTTGAAGATATTAATGAATAATAATATGAAAAATTTCAGTAATTCTAACGCCAGTGAAGGAACATAGGAAAATTAGCAGTAATATTCATGTATAGTAGATGACTTCTTTTCCCTTTGTAGAACCGATCATTCTGCTACCACTAAATGAAGCAGTTTTGACAGGATTGGTTGTGGCCCACTGTGTCTTTGTCATTATTGAATCGTAAACTATTGTTGGAATTCGCAACCACAGAAGTTATTTTCACTCAGGCAAGTTATAATAAAGTTATCAACTAGAAAAAATTTTGGAGTGAAACAGAATAATTCTTTTATTTGTTTCAGTTTAATGCCTATAATTTAGGATTTTTTTATTGAGATATTTTTGATTTACTCAAGTTTTGGTGTGCTTATTTAATTAATTAAAATGCTTCGCAAAATATATCAACAAACTTATTTTTAATTCAATGTCCATATATTAATCATAATCAATATACTAATGTAAATAGTGCTACTATCATATTTTACAAACTAAGAAATTTTTTTATCTCGAACTAGGAGCAAAAATTAACTCACATAACAATCAATAAATCGAATTTATATTGAATCAGTTATCGTGTTGACCGTACTCAAATATGCTACTTTACATAGTAAAAATTCCTTTATTATTTTTAACTGGAAAGATATCTGACAAAAACATATTTGCATTAAATTATATGAGATAATATCAACGAAAATGTTCTGATTTTTACATTTATATTCGAATTAAAAAATCAAGCAATTTTAATTTCTCATAAATATTAATTTTGTAAGAATAAATAATGGTACCAAATTACTTCTTTGTCTCAGTGAAATTTTTCATCAAATTTAATATATAGAAATTAATATTAATTGACTTTTATATATTATAGTTTATACTTAAAGAAATGTCATTTAATTCGAACGTAATTCCTAGGTTGATAGAAAGTTAAATTTGCCGCTTCTTCATTACCGTTCTTAAATATGTACATAAATTTCTGTTTTTAATATATTTCAGACAACTTTTCCATTACATTAATAATAATAACATCTTTTGTCTTTCCGATATGTATATGAATAAAAATGCATTTCGTTAACATAAAATGCAAATTTAGAAGGTTTAGAAAATAAAATGAAAAAATAAATGCGTCCATGATTTCAAATCTCGCCATTAGTTAAATTAAACTGATAAAATCTACCAATATTCTGGAATTCATTTGAAATATAATATTTAGTAGAATGATGGCAAAGTCTTATAAATTTTAAACTTTTTAGTCAAATAAATACAATTATATTATTTATTTATATAATACTATTCTATTAATATTCTATTTTTTTAACATAATGAATATGAATAACATTGCATACTTTTATGAAATAAATGACCAATTCAAATCAGCAGAACTAACTAGAAAAAGTTTTCCGGGAAAAATAGTTTTATGCTTGTCATCTCTATAACCAATTTTATAATCATTCATTGAATTCAACAAAAAAGTTATTTATATTTGATATGCAGTTCGGTACTAATAAAATCATTCTTTCATCAATTTACAATTGTGAAAATGTTTTACGGTATTTTGATGTCATGTGTAGAACAAAATCTTAATTATTTTTATGGTAATTGTTGATTTAAAATTGAAAATAAAATTTGGACAAAAGTAATGGCATACTTCTTTGTTAAATATTTGCTACCTCGCTTGATAAAAGAATGAAATTTTTGTTTCTAATCAACCAAGAGAGTTGAAATTGTTTCCAGTAATTAGTATATATAATCTTTTTAGATTTTTAATCGTAAACGGAACACTTTTACTAGCTGATGTCATCTGAATTCCAAAAGAATTATTGAAACCTTTTTTACACATTCCAAGATTTGGAAAAGAATAATAATCAACTAATGAAAAAAGAAACTATTTAGAACTTATATAAAAAAAGAAATACTCACCAGTTTTCTTCCATAACATCAATCAAACACAAGAGCAAGGAAACACAAGCTTGGAATAAAAAACAAAGTGCAATTAAATGATCCTGAAATCTAAAGAAAAAAATCATTCTTATTTTCTTAAATGTCTTTGTTTTAGAATTTTTTTCATCTTTGTTTTTGCACCCTCTTGGAACAATCGTTGGGCGTAAATAACATTGTTTTTCTGATGTATTGTTTCGTAGTATTGTAATCTATTATATGCTTAAATCACTCCAGAGTACAACAACAACAACAAAAAAAAGTCTTCAGGACTTTTATTTTTCTTTACAGGTGAGATTAAAATAATTTTGGAAATTCTAAATTAATCCTTTAAATTTTTAATTTTCTAACGATTGGCTTCCAATGATAAAAAAAAAAAAAAGCTTTCCTTGTATAGGAAATTTCGATTTTTAAAGCTAAATAAAGTAAACTTATGAGTATGTGAATATTATTCACTTCTGTTTTAATGAGAAGAAATGAAATATAATGAATTGTTCTTGATTAGTCTGAAAATCAGCCATCTGACTCACCGACCCGCCACGAAGGCCCACGGATTTAAACCATAAAACTGAATGACCAGACCGCCGCAATATCAACACTGGCGGTAACTGTGGTTGAGCCCTAAAGGCCATCACCGGTCACGGTACAACTCTCCCCGAAGGGAGTACGTCCTGTCATCGATGGGATGAGTCAGATCAACCCACCTATTTCTGTACCCTCCAGTGTGGCGAGATCCAATCACTATACCGGACGCATCTCATCCTCATTTCGAGGTACCCCCCGGGGTTTTTGATTAGTAAGAAAAAAACGTAGCAAGATACAACGTTATTGAATCGATTACTATAAAACTTAAACTAATACCGAAGACGTTTGATTTCTATTCGTTTGCAATATATTACTAGTATTATTATTACTTATTAACCCTCTGGGTGGTTTCATTCTACGTGTGAAACTTCTGAAAAGCGAGGAATGTCAGACTAGTAATGTGTTGTAAAAGCGCATCGGTTTTCCAATCGAGATGCACTGAAAGCGCTAGCCGAATTTTTGCTTTCCCCCAAACGTCATGTAGGGTCAAGAGTCCCTAAGGCTAGGAACAAGTTAACGCTCATTCAAGTCAAATTTTATTGCTTTCGTTAATTTTGCATGGCTGCAAAGGTCAGAGCGTTTCTAAGAATAGTGAATGGGAAGACTGTTTTGTTTCTTTTTAACCCCGATCGCCCGATAGCTGATATAACACTTTGCGATTTGCGAATCGTTGCATGTGTGTGTGTAGAGAGAGAGAGAACAATCAATGTAGGATAAAATTGTCTTCATATTCCCTTATTATTCTTTTAAATAAATCATTGTAATATTTTTGTATCGAACAATAAACATTTGCAATACAGTAGCTCATGTCTAAAATTAGAACTTATCATAAAGAGTTCTGTTAATCTGAAATATATAAATAACAATATAGAACTGATGTACTAAATTTTAGAAGAAATGGCATCATCTTCGATTATAATAAAACGTACAATTTTTGAGTGAAAGTCAGCAAATTGTTTGGACAGCTGAAAAAATAAATTATTTTAGAGCCACATAATTGGCTACTTAAGTATTAGTGATCCAGGCCTTAAAACTTCTCATAGCGGTTTTATCAAAATTCAATATTGTTTATAATCATTATTTTTTTATTTAAAAATAATGACATCTTCGTTTTTAAATGATTCAAAGTAATGAAATATACAATTAAGACCTTATGAATTGTACCAATGTAAATGCATATCAAGTGTTTTTATTTAGAATTTATTTTTGAAGTTGGATGCTGTTCTAGTAATCTTAAAGCGTTAGTGAAATTTAAAACTATTCTCATTTATAGCAATATTTTCCCTTACCTTTTTCCACCATTTTATGTTCACATTCAATGAAATTGTCATCTTTATAAACATTCAAAGGCAGCTAAAACAAACAGTACTTTTAAGATATTATGCAGGAGTAATCTATTCCTCATAAATTTCGATACTTTTATAATGCCTAAAATTTTCTTTTAAAAAATACAATATACATAAATAAATTTTCTAAGTTTCGTCTAATCTGAAAAACTAGTTTGATACTATTCATTTAAGCAGTTTTAAACATCATCATTAAAGATATCTCCCACTGTACGATATTTATAAACTGCACGTATCACGCGCATGGTTTCCGCAGAGGTATCACCAAAATTTGAAGTTAAAAAATTTTTTCGCATGTTTCAGAAGTTATGGATTTATATATTTCCCAGCACTCAGAGAAACGGAATTATAAAGAAATGCTGAAAGAAAACAAATAGTATCCACTCACAATACCACCCACAGACTTTTATTGTTATTATTATTTCGAAATTGGGAAATCATAGAGAGCAGGCGATCAGTGATGACATATCTAATGACCAAAAGCTTTAATATGAAATAAAAAAAAGTTAGAATCGGTCGAATGGTTGGGGTTGCTAGAGTACCAAAAGGTTTTGGAAATAATTATAAATTTTCGCCCTATGACTTATCAAACAAAGAAATTTTTATATATTTTTTAATATTTCTCTTGAAGGAAGGGAATGAGAGACATGCGATCTTTTATGATGTATCTATGCTCATAAACTCTCATATAAAGCAAAAATTAATGAAATTGGTCTTGTGGTTGAAGTTGGCGCGGATTGGAATTATATATATACGTCGGTGAAGTTTTGAAATCATTCGGAAATCTAGCTATTAGGGGATTTGAAAGTATCCAAGGTTTGTAACATAATCAGTAAACTTTTAAATTTCATACAAAAGGAACAATTTAAAAAAAAAATCTTTTAACACTGAATTATGAAAATATTGCAATATGAACTGGGAATTTAAAAGTTAAACGCATTTGAGATTAAAAAAGCAATGAACACTAGATTAAGAAATATGCATGGAAATTAAATACAACTTTAAAAAGAAACATTAAGGTATCCGAACACGTTCGGAACACTTTTTTTAGAAAAACTTGGTGTGGACATTCTTTAACCATATTTCTGGGTTTAAGACTATTCAAAATTAGTAATAGGATGTCAACTATTCCTGAGTGATTAATCATTTAAAATTACAAATAAATAAATAAATAAAATTTGGTTCCTTGCTTTGACATCATTATTACAAATATGTATCGAATTTTTGCTAGAAAGGATAGGAAGGAAAGGATTGGAAGACGTATGCAATTCATACTTGATTTTATTCCAATGTACAAAGAAATACGAATACCGCTGCCCTGCATAAGCATATGCATAGGAGAAAGTAGAGAGGTAAATGCTGCTACCATTGATCTTTACCTTGATTGTAAATCCTTAGATTGCTTTTAATAATAATGATAATAATAAAGTATTGATAAAAATTGTTTTCCAGTTTGGACCTTGCAACTTTTAAGGTTAATCCTGCATCAACGTATGCTTTTTATGAAATTTTGTTCCATAAGTAACACCCCCATCAGTAATAAAATCTGAGTGAAGTAATGTATAACCGCTTATTTGATAGAAGTAAATAACAGGTTGTGATTTCAAGGCATAACTATGAAAGTTATACGTTTAAATATTCTAAAATAATTTATTGTCCGCGCACCATTGAAGCATGTATCAGCATTATTTTGCGTTAGAACGTCCTTAAAAAGATATAATTAAAAATCGCGTTGTACTTTGCACAAGATTCATCAAAAGGCATCTCATTTATCCACTCAGATTTTATCCTTTAATGCTAATATATGCTAATTCACATTAGCATATAAACAAACAAAAAATACTTCAAAGAACTGTAAAATAAATATAAAATTTTTGAAATTCCTTTTTTTAATATTTTATAAATCTATTACTTTATCTAAAAAATATATCTTCTTTGATAAACTATTGAAAATTTATCTTAAGATAGTTTACGGTGTTAAAGACTTTTATGATGTTATCAGTCTCTTAATGTTCCTAACAAAATTATTCAAACACTTAATTCCATTTATTTTGCTATTTGTTTTCATTTTTATCAAGGTATAAATACTAATAACTAATTATTAACAACTAAACTAATATTAATAACTAACTAGATACTAAAAACTAAACTAATATACACTTTAAACACACACACAAAATAGATAAATGAAATTTGGTAAGTTGGTTTGATATCGTTATTGCGAATGTGTCGAATTTTTGCTCCAGTCTGAAAGGATAGGAAGACGCACAAAATTCATACTTGATTCTATTCAAAATGTGCTAAGAAATATGGATAGCGCTACACTGCATAAGCATATGAATAGGAGAAAATAAGGATGCTGATGCTATCATTGATCTTTACCTTGATTGTAAACCTGGGATTGCTTTTAATAATAATAATAATAATTGTTTTCCTGCTTGGGCCCGACAACCTTTAAGGTGGATCCTGCATTAGTGTGCAGTTTATGAAGTTTTCTTCCATAAGTAACACCAGCAGCAGTAACAAAATCTGAATAAAGTAATGCAAAGTCATTTATTTGATACGAGTAAATAGCAGGTTGTGATTTCAAGATCTAACTATGAATGCTACGCTTTTGAATATTCAAAAATAATTTATTATCCATGCACCATTCAGGAATTTATCTGCACTATTTTTTATTAGAATGTCCTTAAAAACGTGTAGTTAAAACTCATTCTGTACTTCGCACAAGATTCAACAAAAGTTATCTCATTTATCCACTCAGATTTTATTCTATATTGAAGAATGCTCATTAACTTATCTACACAAAAATACTGCTTCAAAGAACTGTAAAATAAGAACAGAATTTCGTAGAACTACCTACTTATTTTTTTTAGAAGTGTTTTAGAGATCTATAATTTTATCTATGAAATATATCTTCTTTGATAAACTATTGAAAAAATGTCTTCAGACAGTTTACGATGTTAAGACTTTTACAATGTAATTCGTTTCTTAGCATTCCTAACAAAATAAATCAAAGCCTGAATTAAATTTATTTTACTATTTGCTTTCATCTCCATCAAGGTATATTAAGACTAAATATTAATAATTTTCTGAATAGATAAATTTTTTATTGTTTCTTTTATGAATTTGAATGAAATTATTCTATTCAGTTCTTTAAAAAAAACTTTGAAAAGAAGTCGCATTATAAAAAACGACAGATTATTCCAAATTTTTACAAGATAAGAGAAAAAATATAATAATATTTTGTATTATATTCTTTGAAATTTAGACTGCTTTAAAAAGCAAAATTCATTTGCATCTGTTTACTTTGTTAAAAATAATTGGAGGTATAGATTAGCATAAAAATATAAATTTGAATCATAATAATAGTTGAACTAAGAATGAAAAATATATTTAATATTTTAACTATATATCGATGACAATTTTTCAAATATATCTCTTTCGAGTTGCTAGTACTTCAATGTGATGTTTAATCACAAGTAAGCATGAAACTGCATTAAGAAAAAATTACTCAATGGAACTTTGAGGCAACGTTTAAATCAAAGAAATCATATCCTTATCGATATCAAACAAAAACTATTGAAACAAAATGCAATTTAAATTTTAGTCCACATAGAGCCATTATGAGAGACACAATTGGGGAAAAATTCCTATTCATCTTTTCTTGGGCGAGCCCTTTCCTTTCTCACTCATCATTCCTCCATAACGCCGGCACCATCACAATGCACTATGTCTAAAGGAATCTTCGGGCTCTCAGATCCTGTGACATCCTTAAATGGCCGTAAAACTTTATTGTGATGTCTCCCCTCCAATTTATCAAGATGTCGAAACATGTAGGGGGAAAGAAATACGTTAAAATACGTCGACACCATTTTCGGTGCAGTATAACCCCTACGTGATTTTCCGTGCAAAACGAATTTGCATCGTTCGTTACCCTACGTTAAAATGCGTGCAGTGCACTTTAAAGACATCTATGGGGCTACGTCGAAATACGTGTGGAACCCTTAGAGGGTTAATTAGCGTTTTTGAGTGATCGTATTCACATGATTATAGGAATTCAAACCAATAATTTATCACCACCCCCCCGCCGGATTTGGTTTCAAATTAGGCATATATCTACATTGTGGATGTCAAATTTGTGTTTCAAAATTTATTATTCAGTTATAGTATAGTTATCGTGTTTATTTATATTGGTTCAGCTGAACAGAGAAATAATTCCTCTGAATGGATTTTATCAAAACTTCGACATGAATGTGCAAATTTGTTAGAAGGAAAATATGCCAAATTTCATCCTATAACTGAATGTTGTTTACAATTACGTTGTTTCCTGACTGACAGGCGTAATTTCTCAATTTGTTTTCGGACTTGAAGAGCTCTGAAGCATGGAATGTTATCAAAATTTCCAGCACGAATATCTTGACGATTGCAATACTTTTTTTTTCAAATACTCGGGAAATAACAGTTTGAAAATAACTTAAAAAAATAACCGTTTGAAAATTACTCGGGAAATAATTGTTTGAGTTGTAAAGAATTAAAATGGCATTTACAAGTTATATATTTTGTTGGTTATTTACAAGTTGATTTTGGCTATATAAGAGCGATATAGGCGATATAAGAGCTTTCTGCGGTCATGATCGGAAAAAGTTACTTTAAAATATAAAGTTTCGAAGAATTTTATGTTACAACTCTTATATTTTTTAGCTATGGATTCAAACCAATACTAAACCATGTCGTCAAGATAAAAACTATGAATGATGCTAGAAAACTAACTATCGAAAAGAAAACGGTGAAACAAAATAAGTTTCATTACTGTCATTGATCACTTTCTTCGATAATTTAAGCAATGATTCTTTTTTATCTCTTTAACATGATAATATTTATAAGCGAAGATACTTTGTACAGACTTCGTAATGAGACTACATGATGGAAAAATCATTTAAATTATCTGAAAGTTTGGTCGTTGGATCTGAAATCATTGAATTTTATACTTGGTCATTTTCTTAGTAACAGGTACTCACTTACTCAGAGTGTTTTAAAATTCAATTACATATCCATTTAATTTATTTCGATTAAGAATTCCCCCAATAATGTGGCAAATTATAACTGAACAAAAATTATTTTTATAGCCCATGAAAATTTTAAAAAAATAAACAGTCTTTCAGTGATACTGATTTTATTTTACTAAATTATTTTATCTAGTTTTAATCATTCTAAATTTTCTAAACTATAATTTACAACACGAATTTTTCATACTTTTTACTTAGGCAAAATTTTATGGCAATGAGTATACATTGCTTTCCCGAGTATCCTGCCTGACATGGAGGAAGGGCAGGCTGGATAATAAAAGAGCCGGAAAGGCCAACGTTCTATGAACTAATTTCTTTTCCCACCAGTACTAATGGGAGAAAGTTTTTATACCAAAACTCACTGTTATAATATGTATTTTTTTTACTTCTTTTTGAGTATTAAGCCTTTCATTTATCTCAAGCCATGAAGAATGTGAACGCTGCCGCGACCCGGTGAATCATAGAAGCAGTTGCCGGTTTTGCTTTTACACCTAGGTCAAGACGCTAATTTCTCCACCATAGTCACTATAACTATTTATCGGTTATCACCCATTTTGAAATCTTTACTGTGGTACACTTAAAGAAATAATAAGCATACTCTAAGAGCAATTTATGAATACTGTGAGTACTGTGGAGTTATAATCAGGAACAGTGGAAACAATTTAGTCCTTTATAGACTAAAGAAACAATGAACAACAAGCAGAGCACTGCTCTGTTCCTGTAACAACGTGTTTTTCACACGATACTTAGGAGGATTGTATAAGAAGCCCACTTATAATGCCTTGACAATGTTACCAATACAGCGTCTTGTCTTAATCATTTAATTACGAAAAAAGAAATCTTGGCCGGATTGTATGGTAACCGGATAGTCGCGAACCGGATAACGGAGAATGTACTGTAATTCGTTTATGTTGATATCTGATACTTTATAAGTAAAATCAAATTTTAAAATGAATAAAAAAAAGTATAGATTAATCGATCTTAGAATGCTAACATGTGACTATGATTCAGTATAAATCTCGGATATCTTGTAATGTTTTATTTTTCGAAGAAGAGCTGCTATGATAAATATCAACCGAATACTCAACAATAAAAGATATATATGAAAAATAAATGTACATCCGCAGTAAAAACAGTAAATTAACCTGCTTTCATTTATAATTCCGACGAAATACGACTTAGATTCCTGATTTTGCACTTTACCCGATACAGTGAAATGGCAGGCATGTTTAAATAGTCATTAAATATTAAGGGTGGCAATTATGCACATGTGTATACAGATAGACTATCCACTTATCGAAGAGGACATTGAACTCTTGGGAGGGATTGGAAGGATCTATGATGACCCTTCATAACTATTAATTTTTCCGGATTCATGGACAATGCGTTGCTGAATTTACACTCTGGGTAACAAAGAGCATTTAAAGCCTGTAATTTTTGTGCAAGTAAGTTTAAAATTAATAATCATAGCATTATTTTTCACTCTCTCATAGACAAAAATGTAAATCTCATAGACACATGCCATGTTTAAAGCCTGAATATGAATTTTGTAAGAATATATCATATGAAATATCCAATTGCCATGTTAAATAGCCAAACGAAACATGCTTCTAATCGCAAAGGTGCTATAAACAGCATATTGTATAAAATATTTGGAGCAGCATACTTTTAATGTAAAAACACTTCAACTCTACTGTATTTAAAAGAATACATGAATATGCACTTGAATTTGTGATAAAATAATACAAGAATATGCTTTGAATCTTCTGGATGCTATCAAAACATTATTTTAGAGGATATAATTATTGATGATATCTTTTATAAATAACTGCCATCATGAATTATAATCTCAATTAAATGAAAACAAAGTTTTATTGTCAAATATTAATAAATATTTTAAAGTATTGAATTTCTTAATATGAGAAACCAAGTTTGAGATATGCCACAAAGCGTATTTAGGAAACCGTGAATTCAAAAAGAATTTTTTTTAAAAATATGAATGCAGAAATTAGTTTTTGATGAAAAAATTCATTTAAATTCTTTCTGGTATTTTACGAAATAGGAAAATAAATGCTTCGTTTCAATTTGTAAAAGAGAATTAAAGAAAGAAGTGAAAAAATGTACAGAAATCTCTGCTTTGCTATTAAGTCTTAAAAGGAAATGAAATGCTGAGTAAATTGTACAGAGAAGGAGACAAAAATGCGCCTCTCTCCAACCTGCCTATGAAATGAAAGGCTTGGTTAGTAGAATCGAGCACGAAGCTTTTATGCCTTCTTTTTCTGAATTTAAAATGAATTGGAGATTTCAACAATAGGAACAGAAAAAAGGGATTTTGAAAGAAGTAAAAATTATTTTTACAGTTCTTACACAGCAGAAACACGTGCAGCATACGAAATCACCTGAATAATATATTGAGAGCAAAAGGACTGAAAACAGAAGATGAAAAAGAGAGCAACAAGAAAAAAAATAACAGTAAAAGAACCAAAAAGTTGCTTTTGCCTGAAAATATCGATGGAACTTAAAAATGAGATGCGAATGTAGAAACAAGCCGCACAACGTTGGAAATTGGAAAGAATAAAAAGAAAAATGCGATTTATTATTCAGTAAAAAAGTATTAAATAAACAACAGATATTTGTTGGCAATTAAAAGTAATAAAGATAATATTACATTTAAGGTTTTTTTTGTATTTTAAATACAGTTAAGCATTGTTATATTTGGATAAATACTAAAATAAAGTTCCGATTTACCATGAATATTTATCGTTATTAACAGTTTTAAAATTTTACACTGATTTATTCTACAAACGTCAGGCTTGAATTTTGTCCTTTATATAAATAAGCGTGAATATAATTTTTATATACACTTGCAACCCCCTCATATTTCCTATGTGGACATCCTTATATCTGCATACTTAATCGCAACGGTATTGCCACCCCTTCTTAACTTTTGAAATGATATATTCTATAATTATTTGATTGGAATAGTTCATTATTAGTAAGAAGAATTACACGAAAATCAAAACTTAAATAGAAATATTTTATTTAGAAGGACATTAAAAAAGTCATAGTTTGAAGTTTAAAAATATATTACCCAGAAGGGCATTAAGAAAGCTAAAATTAGAAATTTAAAAATCTTTTACATACGAGGACAGTAAGAAAAGTATAGTTTGAAGTTGAAAGAAAATTTACCTTGAAGGTCATTATGAAAGTTAAAATTAGAATCTTAAAAAATATTTTAACTAGGAGGAAACTAAGAAAGTTACAATTTGAAGTTTGGAGATATTTTACCTTGATGGACATTAACATTACACAAAATATTTAGTTGAAATTGTTACCAATCATTCATACCGGTGAACCGATTGGTCGTCAAAGGCAGCTAGTTGTAAATAAAAGCTGAAACAGGTTGACTTAGAAATTACTTATACTTTACGTTTAAAGATTTGACACAGTTTTTACTATTCTTCAAAAAAACAACCATTGAATCAGTTTTAAAGGATTTATACCAATGAATACATGAAAGCTGAATACTGTTCAAAACAAACCTGAACGAAATTAACTTACAAAATTTCTATTCGGCCTTCATATTTTAAAATACATTGGGTTAGTCTGAATGGCTGTGTAACCAATTGTTTATGCATGCAGATATGGCTATGCTATGATAGGATTTGCAAGAGTATCTTTTCAGTAGAAGCGGGGGCAGTCTTCTGTTCTGAATGGTTTACACGATTTTTGCCTACGGCTTCACATCCTGCTGCTGTTTCGTATTCTAATAAGGGAATAAATCAGAATGATATAGAATAGATTAGAAAATTTTATATTTTTATCTTTCCTTTTGCTTTTTTTTTCGGTACCGAAAGGTGTGTAACATGATATATTTTATTATAAGAATGCTGAGCGATGAATGTTGCTTTCAAGCAAATATATTATTTTTAGGGGCATTCTTTCTTCTTAAAAGGAAAATAAGCTATGATTTTATTTCTTTCGTTTCATGCTTTCAAAGATTTTCTAGGAAAAAGAAATTATCAATTCGTCTCCAGTGAATGCCAGAAAAAACAAATGCATAATACTAATAATTTGATATTCGTTTTATTATTTTTCGTAGTTATTTTACATGACAAATCCTGAAAGTAAACAGAGTAAAAGGAATAGTTTAAGTAGCTGATTTTTTTCGTATATTTACAATGTAACAATTCAAATCCAAAATTTTTTATCTGAAATCAACAACAAATGATTAACACTTAGAGTTTCATATTATTTTTATTATGTTTCGCTGTTATCTTATACTCCATATATCAGAAATAAACAGAAAAAAAAAGGAATAGTTTAAGAAGATATTTTTTTTTTCAAATATTTATAATATAAAAATTTAAAATCAAAATTCTTGATCTGTTATCTGTATCAAGCATGTTAATTCAAGAAAATTTTATCAAAATATATTATTTATATATAACGCTATGAGATTATACAATTACATTTATTTAGTTTTTTTTAAACTAGAAAAAAATTACACTATGTACTTTTATTTTTATACCTTAAAGTACATTTTTCACCTTTTATGTCTCTAACTTACATGATATATAATACGGTAATCAATTTTGGAAATTCCATTTGATTAGTGCTTAGCAATAAAATCCGTTATTCTGGCTAATCAAAATTTCTGAAGATTAACAGGACATCAATTGGAGAGTATTAAAACACAGATTCATGGTCTGAAGTGCCTGAGACACTGTTCTAGGGATAAATCATTGAACATGCTATTATAATAGCTGTGAAACTCGACGTAGTGGAATGTCCTTTCTCAGTTATGGTGCAACACATGAGAAGAAGTTCCAGCACAGATTTTACCCTCATCATTTAGCCCATCATAAGCCTACATTTCCACTAAAATTGAGACTGTAAAATAACTAAATTATACTAAGCTAATACATGCAGTGGTTTATAATTATAATGATGATTTTCAAACAAAATAAAACTTCGATTAAATTCTTCTCATTGACTCAAGCACTTACAATAATTTTAATTTTCTTTTCATGTTACTGAGGGTATTAACTTAAATTTAGACCTCTTAATGATATAAAAAAATGAAACAATGGCTAGACATAATTTTAAATATTAATGTCATAAATTATATTTATTAATTTTTAATATTTTTCTGATAATTATTGGGTCTTTCAGAATTTTTCGTTTGAAATATCGATGTTTTTTTCTGTGCATATGCAAAATAGTCTATGAACATTATAATGAGTTATTTCTATATCATTAATCATTATTTTTAATGTTGTATTTTCCCAATATCATTAGTTTGTTGTGATTAATTGTTTTGTCTCGGTAATAGCTTATTTTAATAATATTATTTCCTATTATAATTTAAATTCTCCGCACTTTTAACGAAAGTAATGTCATTCCAATCAAATGTTTCGATATAATTTAATATAGCCGAAAACAATTTTTTTTGAAAAAATGAGTGAATATCAAAATAGAATCATCTGCTTTCCCACAATTTTATTGAATTGAAATATCTATAAATTTTAAATCGTCATTTTCTTTTTTTAGGGTTTACAATACATATATGTCCATATGTGTTTACATATATGTCCAATAGATGGTTCTAATATATATATAAAGAATTTTATGCAGTCTAATTAAAATCTATCCGTATTAGGACGAAAATTTTTTAAATATTACATGATCCTATTCTATACAAAATAAAAAGTATTTTTCTCTGCTCAACTATTTTTTTCATAATTATACAGAATTGGAAATACAATCGGTATCACTTTTGGAAAAGATATATCACTTGTAATATAACTAATTCCTATTAAAATAAGCACTTATTATCATTCTTATATAAAGATTACTTTGCAAAAACTAAAACAAAAAAAAATTCAGCATCTCTTCCATTTACGAAACTTCTATCATAACTCTTTTTCCTGCAACAGACATTTCTACAATTTCTTTGAAAACGAATCTGCTTAATTCACCAATCTCTAAAGAAAAGAAAATTCTTGTATGATTTCAATTACTAAGAAACATGTTATAGTAGATACTTTATAATAAGTAAATTTAATACCTAGACATTCCCATTACCATTTTTTTTACACAAAAATTCATAAAACCCTTTTTTTCTATCTTCGCATTCCGCATGAAACATTTCAACATGGAAGAACAATTGATTTGTATTAGTTTTCAGCATCCCAGCATTAGATTTTTAAAAGCATAATTTCTTTTATATTTTTATAAAACAGATATAATAAATCCTTACCATATGAATAAACAAAAACTTTAAATGCTTCCTTTGAATTAAGGAAACAAATCTGAAGTTCTCGAGAGTTTAATAACATATATAATATATTTTGAAAGAGAAATGCCTTTCCCAGTTTCACTGCATATCGCATAAAGTTCCTCTCATACTTCTGATTATGTAATATTAATTTCCAGATTATTTTGAGAAGAAATATGTTTCTATTCATTTATCATCAAGCATATTTATTTGCTTTTAATTTTATAATGCATAATTGAGGAACATTTAACATGCATGGCAGGTCATTTAATTTTCAAATTCCGTAATTTTTAACTGTTTCCAGATTACAACATATATTCTGGCATTCCCCTTCATAAACTACCATACTAATGGGATGGTATCTAGTCTCAACAGATTCATCATACACCAGAACAGCTTAAACGGCACATTTATGGGGGAATCAGATATCGAAACTGAAAACCTCTGATTTAGAAACCACGACCTAATTACAAATCCAACATGGCCATGACTTCAATTTTGGAAAATGATATTTGGAATTTTAAATTCACAACAGTTATTAATTATAAGATTGAACAAATCTAAATAGAAAATTCTCAACTCGAATCAATTCCATTCTATACTGAGTATATAAATCATGCATTTTTTTATTTGTTGAGTTTATTCAATATCTGACATTTTAAAATGCAGAGGAATGATTGGAATCTGCTGATCTATGAGCTCGTGATTTTGCAGAAAAATTAAAAATCATATCAAACAGCGAAA
>JAPMOR010088505.1:5631-22046 GCA_026543865.1 Argiope aurantia | reverse complement strand
TCAGCTGGAAGTAAAATAAAGGAAAATGTTTATTTGTTATATCTATGGATAATTAAATTTAGCTAAGTCTTTGAGCATGTTTCAATTAAATCTTTTCTTTCGAATTGAATTATTGATATTCTCAAAGCAGGAGAGACTTTCAACTCTACTCACAAATGCTCTGTAAGAAATAGCTAATAGCTTCTGCTGAAAACAGAACGGTTGTAATTTAATGAATTCACTTTGTGAAGATCTTACAGAAGTGCTATTACTACTGACCTAAAACATCGAAATTCCTGGAACTAATCCAGAAAAAAACAAAACCAGACTTTTCCAAAATCAGGACTCAATTAACTATTGATCGATACCCGGATATCAATTAAATCCAATAGAAAAATAGCCCAGATACGAAAGGATCGCAGAAAATAACTTTTCCTTTCAATTGTCCTATCGTTCGTCTTGGAAGTTAATTTTGTTAATGGAATTTCTCTTGTCGAAATAGCACTTCTGCAACGCACGGAGAGATCCTGCTGGAAGGTTTTAGAATTGGATAGAGTGCAATTTGTACATGTCAGGGGAAGCTCAACACTTCTTAGAAACTTCCTTTGTAATTAATCAAACTTTTCACTTCAGTTCAACCCCATGAGGTGAGGGATGCAATTGTTTGCATTTAAATCTCGGTAGTGTTGCGGAAATTGTGATAATTTGTTCCCAGCTATAGTGCCATTAAGATAAGAATATTTGAGGAATCTGTTTGCCTTAACATTGTGTTTTAAATAAAAATAAATACAACTTTGTTAAATTCGAAAACTGCATTTAATTGAATTAGATCTAATTATTTGTATTTAAATCGCAGTAGTGTTGTGAATATAAGACTATTTTTTGCTTGTACACAGTTTCAATTAATTCTAAAAATCTTCAATCTGTTTACTAAATACAATATTCTGTCTACTTAATACAATACAACAAAAGAACAAAAGAGAACAAAAAATATTTAAAAAAAAATTCGCTTAAACATAAAAAAAAATAATTGATGTCCTTTAGAAAATTAGTTGCAAATTGACTTTTTATTACTTTCATTCATAATGTGGAAATTCTCATAATATATATCAAAGCTGTAACTCTATTAAGATCTATGATGAATTTGTTCTTTTTTAACATTCTATTCCAAAAAAGTTAGAATTTTTATTTCTTTCCTTAATTTTTATTTAACTAAAAAATGTTGCATTTAAATGAATTCAAATTTTACATTACAGCCTTTGCATTATTTATTTTTTGGCAATTAATATGATTCTAGCTATAGTGGTACAAATTTAAGTGGTACAATTTTGAAATACATTTTATTTATAAAATTTTAAAAGGAACATTAACATAATTTTCAATTGCACTAAAAAAATGTGCATTAGAATTGGATGTATGCATTGAATTGGATGTTGAGTTTACATTTGAATTGGATGTTTTGAATTTATGTCCCGATTTTAGTGCTTTTCCAATGAAGATATATACCTATTAATAGCGTTTCCAAGTTTTCCAGGAATTTATTGGCTGTAACTTTATATTTCAAAGTAAAAATAAAACATTTTGGCTAAACTCATACAGTCCAGGTTGAAAATTATTGTACTTAATTGCACTGAATGTTATTGTTTGGCTCCAAATATCGCTAATATTACGTAAGATTATTTAATTTCAGTGCACAAATGGAAATGTTATTTTTCACTCTAACATTGTACTTGAAAGAGAAGATAAATTGAATTTTCGGTTTATTAATACAATTAAATTATTATTTTATTTGTTTAGAAAAGTTTAATTAAATATAATTCTCATATTACATATTATATTGAGTGGGTTCAATAAATTAAAAAAACATATTTATCTTATATGTTTTAATTACTTTTATTAGAGTAATATTTAATACATATTTATAAAACTATTAAATGCAATTACGTAGAAGAATGCCAGCATATTTTTCATAAAACCTCTAAATTAATGTGCATTGAATATTTTTTCATAGATTATCATGAAGAGCGTAATGAATGATTAACAAATGCACATTCATATATATCTTTTTTTAAATCATAATTAATAAAAGAAATATGTAACTATCACGCACCGATTACGTTCGTATTTTTACTTAGCATATCGTTTATCGAAATAATATGCATATATGATTATGCGACATTCTAGATAAGTACTTATTTGAATAATTAGATTGTTTTAAGTAATGGTTTGATTTTCTATGTTGAAACTGGAAATTATTTATAATGGGCAAGGCATTTTCATATAGATAATGACTTCCAATTTAACTCATTAAGTATCGTCTTAGAATGTGAGGTATGCATCATAATTGGCTTATTTTAAATTTTCTTAAGGATTAAAAAGATTTTAAGTAAGTTGTTTTGTGATTTTATGTCATATAAAAATAATGGATCTTGTTATGTGTTAAAAAATGTAATGGAAATAAAATTTGAATAACTATTAACTATTGGTGATTAGATTTCAAGGAACATGAAATAATAGTCTACAGGTTATCAGAAAATGCATTAATTCAAGTTGAATTATTGCGATAGAATTGTAAATTACAAATTTAATGTATTTACTTTTTAAGAAAATTTATCTTAAAAATATCTATGGAAGCGTAAAAGAGGATGAACTTTAAAACAGGTGTTTTTTCAGTGAGTGAATTTGACTTCAAAGAGTAGTATAAAAATTACAGGACACATCTAAAACATTTACAAGATATTTTTCTTTTGTGTAAGCATTACTTAAATACAAATATGGGCAATTTTCTAAATTTAAAAAAAATGATTTTTAAACATCTATTTCTGGTATAAATAAGCTATATAATAAAAATTACTATATTGAAGCATCAAATAACCTCATTAAAAATTTAATTAATAAAAAAACTTCCCAGAAACTACTGTAATATCAACTTTTTGATTAAACAAGGTATGATTTGGGATTAATCTTTTACCTAAAATTAAATTAGAACTTTCCTTGCATATTAGATCACTCAATAGATGGCGCTGGGACCCTACAATTGTTTTATTATAACTTAAATGCGTTAGCTTGGTAAAAAGCGGGAATCACAATAGATTACTTTGGTCTCAATTCATCTGTGTCTTAAAACTAACTGCATTTGCACTTTCTAAATACTGTGATTTTTTTCATGTGCCATTTTTGGTTTTAGATTGAATAAGAAATAATTTTTAGTTGCGATTCCGAAACTATGTCGTTTCGCTTTCAAAATATTTCTTACTTTAGAATGATTATATATATATATATATATATATATATTATTGGTTTAAGTAGAATACAATTTGAAACAGTGAAGAGACTTTGTATTTTTAATTTCGTTTTATTCTCTCTTGGGAGGCAAGAAGAAGGTCCAGCGCGGCACAAAAAGCAGAAGGCAGAAAAGGATGAACAAATGATCACTAGTCTTATATAAAATAGGATTTCTGGCCAGGCGCCAATTCAATACACGTGTGACTTTTGACATCTTTTGAAGGGTACAGAAGATATCACTTTCATTTGATACGTAGTACTGATGGCGCATTATTTTTACAAAGGGATTAATTAGACCGAAAGTGCAATTGGATCAAGAAATAAGAGAATATTTTAGAATGAAGTTACGATGGGATATAAATTAAGATAAAGTTTTCGAAATTAATTTGGATTAAATTAAGAGTTTAAAATAGCATTACATTCCCCCCCCCCACTGCAAGTCCTGTAAGTTCTTTGGGGCTCTCGACTCACCCCCATACCTTACAGTGGATTTCAAGTAAGAAAGATTAAAAGTATATTGCTGAGTAAGGTTAATTACTGAAAGTGACACCTCAGTTTCCGGTACCTTTACATTATACAAACATTAATACAGATATACTTTTTCATACAGACAACAAGATTATTTAGAACATAAAAAATATAATGTGATATCTCTGAAAATATTACATAAATTTAAACATTCAACAACACCAAAATAAATATATTAAAATGCATAATACAAAAAACGGTTTTCTGCAGAAACTCAGTCTGCAAGATTGTCACTATTTGGTGAGGAATGTCTCTAAAGAGTTTTTGCACACAGTGTCCTTTAAACAGTAGAAAGCTCACCAAAATCCTCAAATGGGATATAAAATAATGGAATAACAAATTGAACTTATATAATAATAATTTATATAATATATAATAATATCAACTTATATAATAACAACATATCAACACAGTTCTGATTTTTGTATGTGACACTTTAATCTGAAAATAAGAATGAGATTCAAAATACTCTTATTATAAACATTAATACTCAAAATTAATGACATAAAAATGCGTAGTTTTAAAAGAAAAAAATCTTAACCCACTAGTTAGCTCATTAGTGGTGCATAGTTAAACCTTGTCCACTAAGTTCTAGTAATGGGTGAAACTTAATGACCTAAAATTAGGACATCAAGAAGGGGGATTCAATTCCTATTCTCCCTCTACTCTCATCCAGGAATATTTGTTTCCAAAGTGGAGAACAACCTATCTTGGATAGAAATAGAAAGAGATAGAAATAAATTGTGAGGTTGACCCTTGACTCGCCTCTCAATAAGACTGCTGTATTTGAATTTATGTTGTGATGGCTGCTATCACATCATCATCATGAAGAAAAGAAAAACTAACTCTTACGAGTGGAGACAACGGACCAACCTATGTTGGGGATTATTTGGAAGAAACATGGGAAATTAAATGATTTTTTTTTAATTTTAAATTATTATTCATGACTTAATTTTAATTTTTCTGGAGGATAATTTGTTCTTAATTTTGATACATGGACAATATTAGTAGATTTATTTGTTAATGCATTTAGTTTAGTTATTTCATAATTTACGTCTGAAATTTTAGTTACTATTTCATATGAACCTGAAAATACTGGAGATACTTTTCTACGATTTGGATAATTAAATTCCTCATACATTACAATGTCACCAGGTTTGAATGGAGAATCTATAAATCCAGCTTAATATCTTATTTTAATTTTATCATGATATTTTATTGTATTATCTTTAGCTAATTTTCTTTCTTCTTCTACTAGATTATAGAATTGATTTTGAGTTAAGGGAGGAGGATAAGGTAAAGTTCTAAATAACAAATATGCAGGAAGAAATTTTGAAACTGAATGGGGTGTTAAATTATATTCATTGATTACTTGTTCTAAAAATTTAGTCCAAGGAATTTTGGTAGGAGAAGAATTGAGCTTACACTTTAATTTAGATTACTATTGACTGATTAACTCTTTCACATTTCCTATTAGTTTGTGGATGATGTAAAGATGTTAACAAGTGCTTGACACTGTAATTTCTAAGTAAATGTTTGAATTTAGATGAGGTAAAACCACCGTTTCTATCAGCTAATAATTTGGAAGGGGCTTGAATTTGAAAAACTTGTTTTAATATATTAATATAAGTTTCAGAATTTTCATTTTAGGAGGGAAAAGCCCAAACATATCTAGTTGCATGATAAATTACTATATGAAGAAATTTTTTTGTTGAATTCTAATAATTAAATCCACCAACAGTATTGACAGAAAGACATTCAAAAGGACGATCTGTGGGGGACACATACCCTCGCATGAACAAGATTAACATAAATTAGCATTTGTAATTACTGAAGGTTTATATGAATTTCAAGTCTTACCTTTTGGCTTTAAAACTGCACCTGCAATATTCAATAGAACTATTCGTAGAATTTTAAATAAGCATAAATTTTCAAATTTTTCATGCCTCTACTTTGATGACAGTAATTTTCTCTAACTCATTTGAGGAACACTATGATCATTTAAAACACATTTTTCAAATGTGTGAAAAAGAAGACATTAAATTAAAATTTTCTAAATGTGTATTTGCTCAATATAAAATTAATTTCTTGGGGTATGAAGTCAAAGAAGAATGCATTTCTCCTGATAATAATAATATTGAAAGTATTAAAAAATTGCAACCTCCAAAAAATTTTAAGCAATTTCAAGGTTTTCTTGGCTCTGTAAAGGTTTATAAGAAGTTTATTGATTGTTATAACAAAATTAGAGAAATCTTAAATAATCTTCTTAAAAAAGATACATCATGGCAATGGACAGAGAACTGTCAAAAAGGTTTCGAAATGTTAAAAAATAAATTGATAACTAAACCAGTGTTACAACTATATAACCCTAATTCACCTCTTCATGTTTTTTGTGATGCATTTCAGGTAGCCATTGGAGCTGTCCTAAAACAGCCTGACTGTTCTGGTAAATTACATCCTGTCGACTAAATAATATGTAACATATTATTGGTTTAAGTAGAAAGCAGGTTCGAAGCAGTGAAGAGACTTGGTATTTTTAATTTCGTTTTATTCTCTCTCGGGAGGCAAGCATAATTTTAACAAGAAGGTCCAGCACGGCACAGAAAGCAGAAGGCAAAAAAGGACGAACAAATGATCACTAGTCTTATATAACATAGGATTTCTTGCCAGGCGCCAATTCAATACACGTGTGATCTTTGACACCTTTTGAAGGGTACAAAAGATATCACTTTCATTTGATACGTATTACTGATGGCGCATTATTTTTACAAAGGGATTAATTAAACCGAAAGTGGAATTGGATCAAGAAATAAGAGAATACTTTAGAATGAAGTTACGATGGACTATAAATTAAGATAAAGTTTTGGAAATTAATTTAATTAATTTGGATTAAATTAAGAGTTTAAAATATCATTATATATATATTGCTTAATGTTTCCTCTAAATTTATAACCATTTATTTATAATTGAGTAACCGACGCTACCATTTTCTCATTCACATAACAAGTCTATTATTTTGAAGCAAATAATATGCTTTGGATGATCAATACAGCAACTTAAGGGAACAAAATTGCTACTGTTTTTATGTCAAATTCTTGCGACTGGACACTAGATAAACATTTAACTATTCACGCATGTAATTTAAATTTTTCTGTAGCCATAACCCCGTTATATTTACTTTTGAGAAATCTAATCACACTTATTCATACAAAAGATTTATCATTTCTCAAGCACAGAATTTCAGGAGTTGCTACATTCCAAACGTAAAATAGAAAAGCGCGTCTTCAAAGGGGACTTATTCGCTGAAGAACACATAAATAAGACAATCATATTCTTCTTACCAGATTCGAAACATTATATTTTCTTGAAGGTTACAATTTTTGAGCTATATTAACTCTTAGCATCTTAGTTAACAACTTTTAAAATCAACTATGACTTAAGTATGTTACTGAAATTGCAGTAGCATGCTTAAATTACTGCAATAATAGCATTTCAAATATTTGAAAATGTCTTAGTAAATGAGGTCGCTGTTTTAACTACATAGAATGAAAGATTTTAGATATATGAAAATGATAGTGAAATGCGCGTCTTAACTGATTATTACTAAAACATTATAAAACTTGCTTGGTCACTCAAAAGCTTACATCACTTCTTTTGCAATTTTATTAATTTATATTATATTAATTATATATATATATATATATATCCTTCTTTACTTTAACTTCTTCGCAATCCCCCCAATTATCAGCTAATAATAATATTAACGTCTTTGCTTATAATATTGTGTTTGGCTCATGCATGGAATTACTGAATATGAAATTAAGTGAAAATATTAAGTAACTAAAAACAAAAAAATCACTTGGGAAAATGCTTCATTATCTCAACTGCCTTTTATAGCACTATAGAGATTGAAGTACCATTAAATACCACATACAGATATCTAATTACGGCGATAAATACATTCTTAGATCAAGGGATTAACTATACCTTTATATTTATTAATAATTATTTGATAGTTTTTCTTTATTCGATAGCTTTTTGGAATGATACTAAATGGTTTTTATTGGCAAAGACGCTTATAATTTAAAATTAAATTATGATAAATAAAATAACCATTCTTCTAAAAAAATAATTTTGATTTAAAAATTTGAATCACAGTTTTATGAATAACTAATTTTTGACCGATGACAAAATAAGATACGAAATAAAAAAATAATTTTGAAATTATAATTTTTATTATTTTATTGATTAAAATTCATTATTTTTATAATTTTAATGAAGTATCATAGTACGTAAAAGGGCGATTACATAAAGTGATGGCAATATGCTAAAGCAAATATCTTTCCATATTATCAACTGTACTAAATGCTCATATTCCAAAAATAGCTATTATAGAAATTATTAAAGATGATTGCATTATTAAGTAGTATAACATATAATTATTAAAATAATAGTTATTTTATGAATCTTTAATGAAATGAAATTTCTAACGCTTGAATGTAATTTTAAAAAAAAGCTTGTAAAAATGTGAGTGGCATAAAAACAGTTGTAAGCTATTTCAGAAAAATAGAGTGTTATTAACAAATGCATTAATTATTACTTATTCCTATGGAGAAAATATTTTTTTAATCCATTTGATTGGATTGTGTTTATTTAGTATTAGTTGTCTTTGGCCACCAATTGGTTTACCAGGATTAATGTTTCCACAATTTTAAAATAAATTCTTTATGTCGCTTTTGATATTTTCCATAACAAGTAATTTTAAATTAAAATTTAATAGACTTACAACATGTACTATCAAAAAGAAACGTCATTACGTTCGTTGTCCAATGTATCTCCTTAATTCTCTAGATCATTTAAAAGGTGAAATTTAATTCGAAAAGTCGAAATATTTAAACTTGAAATTATTTTTTTTATTTTTTTTAATTTAAAATATATGAATGCATTATATATTTACTATATTTTATTTATTATTTTATTTGAAATATAAGAATATGCATTTTATATAAAATAAAAGAACAGTAAAATATTTCAGAATTAAATTTTCATGAGTTAAACAGATTATTGTCCATAATTTATGTGATTATCTGATTAACAGATTTAATTTATAATTTATGTGATTATCTGTTTAATAGATTTAGTTCATAATTTATGTGATTATCTGATTTAACAGATTAATGTAAATAATTTTAAAAAAATTGGATTCAACAAAAAATTTAGTGCACTAAAATTTAGAAAGTAATTTCTAATCATAAAAAAAAAAAAAAAAAAAAAACATCTATACATCTAATTGTATTACATTGCAGTGGTTAAAAATAAGAGCATTTTTAAAAACTTTTATCACTGCTGACTTCTGATCTTATAATGAAATATTTTAAAGTACCTTCCAAAAAGTCTATAAAAAGTTTAATTTAAATAAAAATATCCTCATTATGAGAAAACAAGCCAGTTCTCCCTATCTTCATCATCAACAATGAGAAAAAAAAAGATAAAACATTAGTAGAGTAAATATTTGAAGCGTTTAAAATTGTACTTTAAAAAATGCTGTTAAAATATCCTTAAAATGACATTTAAAAACTAACTCTAAAACGGGAAAAAATTATGGGAAACAAAATTTGGTATTTTAAAAAGATAATTTTTTAGCATTAAGATGATTTAAAAATCGTTTTTTGTTCCATATATTTGAAAATTATATCGTAAAAAGTCATAATTTAAATTACATTATCATTTAATTAAAATTCTAACAAAAATTTCAAAAAATCCGTTTCGAGGTATATATTCCACCTTCCAAATTGTATATGTATCAAATTTGGTGATTCTATTTAAAAATCTTTGGAAAATGTAGATGATTAATGCAAATAGGTATTTGTATTAATCCTCTACTGTTTTACTGTTTTCCTTTACTATTGTTGGGCCATTTACATATGGTTCTATCTACATCTTAAGATAAAAAGGAAAAAAAATATGCAGCTATTAGAAATCTCAATAATTTTTAATAAGCACCGAAAGTTTATTCATTAAAATACTTCTTACGATTTTTTTCTTAATGCGATTAACTTTTTAATTTTTTTAATGTAAAAGAATGCTAGATAATTCAATTAATTCTTATCTTACATCCATATAAAAACAATTAGTTATTTACTTAATATGTTTAATATAATAATATATTTAATAATATTCATATATTTTATATCAAATTAAAATATCTTTCTGTGGAATATACTATAAAGGAATGATATATTTCTACGCTGCTTGCTGTTTGAACAAACCTGATATATTGTCACGAAAATACTCCGACAAATGTACAGTAAAAATCTACAAACTTGGCAACAAATAATGAGGGTTTATTTCACGAAAGGAGTGGCGTGCAAGTAGCAAGCACCTAGTCCTATCATACACAAAGACACTGTAAAAAAGCAGGCAGCAAATCGCTTAATAGAAAACAGCTTACATCGAACAAGTAGAAAGCTCGCTTTGGGATTAAAACTCTTTGTAATGAATTTCCTAGACCATGCCACTAGAATTAAAGGTCCCCAGGGAATTTTGCAACTTGCTTGTGTCATCATATCATAAATTGTATTTATATAATCCCTATAACAAATTATAGTATTTTCTAGAAGAATCCACAGATCATACCATAATTTTATTGGTTTGAAAAAAAAATTTGCCAAACATTTCCATTGCTGTGGTTGTATTCATTTAACATAGACTAAAATAGTCGGCAAATTTCCTTTTTCTTACTATAAGACTATCTAACTGGCAGCGGTGGCCTGGAGGTAAGTTCTCGGCTTTGGAAGCTTAGGGTTTCAGTTTCGAGACCGCATTCCACTGGAGAATCGTTGCTTAAACATGCTTGATGCACATTCAATCCGTCGGGGCAAAATTCATCCCCGATGGTGTGGTTTCGAAGTTTAGAGAGGGAGGTGTCAGATAAGGTATCATCTCATATATCTGTCAGTGATTCAAAATTATGAGGTCCGTCTCAAATTAGCACTATTGTTGCTTAAAAGTGGGCATTACTATAACTAAACTTGAGTTAACGGAAACTAATTAAGACTGGCAATGAAATAAACAATTTCTTATCCATATTTTCTTAATTTCACTTAAGACCACAAATATTTCTTCTAAATTAAAACTGTTTCTAACTCATTAAAATTATGTATTTTCTTAGAAGTATGAATTAAAAAATATAATTATTATTAACAAAATCGAATTTTTATGGCTGCATACCACTTTATGCAAGTTTTGAAACATCCTATTTGTAAATATAAGATTCCATTATTCGCCAACAATTCTAAAAATAATATTGTTACGCAATTTTCTGCCGAGGTTCGTTTGGATAGTGGAAGTGATATAGTGTGTAGAACGTTCAATCAGCAGACGGTAGTAGAAAATAAAACAACGACGTTTATTTAAACGAAGACACACAGGACAGCACAAAAGCGACAACTATATACAGCACAGAAGACGATTATCTTCACCCGAGACGTGTAGCATACAACAGGATACACAGCATCATACAACCAGAATCTACTGCAGACAGTAGCGCACAGCTCAGTTCAGCACGAGTTTGACTCCGTCGCTGCTCACCGTCGTTTCCGCCTACTCCGCTCTGTCGCTTACGATTCCTCCGCTCCGTCTTCGGACTTAGGCATCGTCTGGCATCTGCAGCCCCTTTTATAGGTCTGAGGAGGCGGGGCTAGAAGCCTCTCAACCAATGAGGAACGTTCGAGGCGTATCTCGGTTTCTACTGGACGGATAGGGAAAATTCTCGAAGTTTCGGGTATAATCTATTTTGGCAACAACGTCGCCAAATTCGTCGCCAAGTCGCCAAATGGTCGTAAAGTTTGTAGCCAAGCTCTGGGACCTCCAACGCGCCACCTGGACTCTATCCCATTCAGATGACTGTAAAACTTTCTTTCTGTTGATGGAACAAACTATGTTGGGAAGCCGAATTGCAGGTTTGTAACAATATGTTTATCACTGGAACAACACTTTGTGTAACAAACAACCCATCGAACGCGTTTACAGAAGATCTTTAAATTTATTCTGACACCATGAGTTTGGGATCAGGAACTCTTGTCATATAATCTTTGAGCAGAATCCTTCAAATCCATAGTGTCCATAACGAAAATTTCATCTTTCTGAAATTGGATGGGAAATAGTGAGCTTTTGTTTGCTTATTGCAGGATATAAGCTTTATAAACATTAGAACTGATTGAAATCATATTTAAATTTATATCGGTCATCAATTATCAAACAAATCATTTCGAATATGCAGATTGGTATGTTTTAAAAATTATTTAATATTTTGTAACCCTGTTGATATTTATACTAGGCTTTCAATATCTTCCCAAACATAATAAAATAATTATGTATATTTTTATAAAATTATTAAAAAGAATTATAATACATCTTGTTAAAAACATTGAAATTATTGTATGTGGATTTAATATTCCGAGAGAATTTCAATTTCAATGTAATAGGAAAAATAAAACCAATAAGAAAATATTCGTTTTGAAATGAAGGTTTGAACCGTGCCATTGAATTCATGGATTCAAATTTGATACTAAACAAAATAATTGTAATATCGCTGTCAATTTTCAGTTAATATCTTTTAATATCATAAATATGAATCCAGTTACAATTTTAATTTCAAAAGGATTTTAAAAAAATTAAAATCCACTTTATAGACAGTAGAATTTACTTACTTTAAAAAAATTCAATTATAACTTTGATTATTTGATACACGCCAGGTGAACTGCACTGCTGAACTACTAATTGTACTACTGACACAAAAGATAATTAACTTTAATGCATAAATTTTAAATGCATTAAAGTTGTGTCATGTCATCACTGATGCAAATATGTATAGGCTGCCAATATTTTTGTAGCCATCAGAATCTAGTTGAAGAATCAACTTCCTTAGTTCATCGTTATCGTTATGCATATAAAAAAATCAAGGTTATTAAAATGCAGTGAAAGAGTTCTGCTACTAATATTATCTAAAGTTTAATTTATTTAACTTCACATCATATTGTCAATAGTAGTATCCACATTAGGTGCGTTTTCAACTGCAATTTAATCACATATTGGCTATTCTTTAAGAAATCACAAAAATGATCATATATATATTTTTTTCTAATTCATCAATAAGTTAACCAAGAAATTTTTACTTATTACATGTACTGTATTGCTATACACATATGATGCTCTGCATTCGCTGCTGCATTAAGTGAAATATACGAGGTTTATTTACTAATTCCTGGTAACTGCTGATTTCGATATAATGTTGTTTGAATTTGTAATTTTGCTTCCCAGCGCAAAGGACTTCTTAGGCAGACAGTTTTTCAGATATCTATGATGGATGCTGAACGGATGCTGGTTAGACATCAGACTTGGTCATTTGATGACATTAGAGATAAAATAGAAGATAATGCAGGAATGTTGGAGATATATAGATTAGGACTGGAATAATGATATTTCTAAAACCTTTTTTTGTTCTGTCACAGAAACTATAAAATGCCTGGGACAAAAATAAAGTCATTCAGTCGTTGTTGAAAGATCCGTAATACAGCCGAGCCCTAGGAGAATCGATCATTGAAACCAGATAGATTTGGTGCGTGTTAAGCGAGTATAAAATAGAGGATGGCGGATGTTCGAGTAGAGTGAATAGTCATGCGAAGCCTTTCTTCTGCAGAGTTCTTTTGAAATAAGATGTGATGTTTATTTTGTTTGCAATCGATTTTGCTGCTGATTTGCTCTATGTGATGTTGCTGCTGTGTATGCTTCGGCTGTATTTTGTTGTCTATGTGTTCGTGAAAAATAAAACGTCTTTATTTGTTATTGAACTCAAACAACTTCAGGCTAGTTCATTTTGTGGGGTTTTGGAAAATTTAATTGAAAACATAAAATTGCTCGAAGTAAATTGTCAAAGTAAAAATATTTTTTGGCTTAACTTCTAGAAAAGGGAATATTATAAATAATTAGAATTTTTTTTATATATTTTAAAAGCTCTTAAGATACGTAACATATAATTATTTAAATAATCTGCTGTAAAATCAAGTTAAAATTATACTTTAATTTTTTAATGAATACTAATTTTTATACAATTATACTATTTTATATGATTTAATAAATACATTTTAAATATCATTTATGCTGCCAATCTCGCTATCTTTATCGAATATTCCATTAATCGCATGTAATAAATAAAATAACACTGTAAATCTCTAATCAGCAAATACGTAGGAATTCTATATTTTATGAGATATAAACATCTTAAAGTTTGAACGTTTAATCTCATCAGAATATCTTCATAAGTAAGTTATCAAAATTTCATAATATCATCTTCGGAAATTTAAAGGTATTAGTCTCTGATCTGAGAGCGAAATTCAATATATTATAGAGATCAACATTTTGTTTCATTACGTAGAAATATTTACAGATTTCCTTCATGAATAAATTAAGGTAATTCTTCAAGAATTCTGGAATTAATAAGTAGAGCATAACTGCAGGCAAGGTTCTGGAATCGATTTTGAGCAGGCTTAATTTTGTGACTGAAGAAGGCAGTAAATTTTCTCTCATCCAAACATCTCCTGAGATGTTCCTGCACAGCAGATTAATATGAGCTACACATCAAACTAAACAGCGCAACAAATGTAGTTAAAAATGCAAATATTTTCGCTTATCTGAGGCAAGGTTCATTTAAGAGATTTGCGCTGATGAGTAATAAACTTCAAATAACCTATCTTTGAATATATTTAAACATCATTGTTTGATAAAAGTCTGATGACATTAAGAAAATTCGTGTTTAGAGAGTGGAAGAAATTGCAAAGTATTAAATAGAATCATAAGAATAGTCTTAGAATAAATTAAACAAAAAAAAAACGTATTTTCTAATTTTCAAATAATTTAAAATAACCTCGATTTGAAAATCATCGACATTTTATACAGTTTATTTTTAATTATTTCAATTGAATGTTCCTATATATAAAAGTCCTTCTCTTTCAAAATAAATTTTGGAAACTTTAAAAAAATTTAAATATTTAAAATAGGCTGATAGGGAAGAAATCTCCTGTACAAATTCTTTTAATTACAGTTGAAATTATTTAGCGTTATATTATCATACATTTCTAACTAAGCAATATATAGTAATGTATTACTAAATATTTATTAGAAACATAATACTAAAAAGATGTATTATCATTTTAAAAAAGAATTGCCGTCTTTAGTATAAAATATAGAAAAAGGAATAATAAGTATATCTCATCATCCTTAAAGACTTAAGATAATTTTATCATCCAAGAACTATCCCATATTACTGCAACAGACTATCGGCAGACTATGTGGCTAAACTCCTCTAGAGGGTTTCCCTGGTCCAAATACCATAGAAGGCCTTGAAATAGGTTACTGCTCATTAATCAGACAAGATAATTTGCAGTGTGGCCCTAACTTGGTGAACTTGGTACAGTTTGCTGGCTTTGCAGAACTGCGAGATGTCAATAATGATGGATTGCAATTTACCATTAAGGTTCCCAGCATGGGGTTCCCAAATGCATATATTTGTTCGAAATGTATCTAGGAGATAATTATTCATTTAGGACGTTATCTAAGATAGGGATTGCTTATGTTTTAGGGACCACAGAATGTGCCATCGTTAGACAACCATCATAAATTATTTTGTGTTTGTAAAAGTTTATCATTTGAAAAAAAAAAAAAATCAGGATCTAATGGTTATGATGCCAAAAGAATTATAGAAAGGTTTTTTTTTCTTTCATTCTAGTTGAATTGAAAAGTTTTGCAACAATCATGCCTATCTGTAATTCTTTTAGAACAGTGTTTTAGAAATTCAAGCAGGAGAGAATGATTTATATTTTTCTTTCAAGTTCGCTAACTCGTCACTAAAGAAAATTATTGGGAAAGGATCATACCATTGCTATTAGTGTAAAAAGTCATAAATGGTTCCACATTGTACCAATTCTGCATATTGTATTAATATGTACCAATTCTACATATTGTATTAATATGTACCAATTCTGTATAAAATATTAAGTGTAACTTATCAAATAAAAAATAATTAATTTTAACTTTTGTTTGCAAAGTTTAATGGAATGCTTTCATTGAAAAATTGATAAAAATTAATAATGAAAATTAATATTTTAATAATAATTAATGTTAATTGAATATAAAATATTCAAAATATCCAAAACATATGTGAAGGTAATAAATACATTTGAAACGCTTTTAAATACATGTATGCAAATCTATAAAGAAAACCCTTATGCAGCTTATTTCGTGTTTGATATTTGTATTTATATGATGTTTGATGCACAGATGAATTTATACGAATTAATTCTCATTCATAAGCTTCTATGTATTATAGAGTATTTAGTAAATGATTCATCTTCAAGTTCATCCGTTCTAAAAAAGTAATGCATTCCATTTATGTTGAAAAGAAATATTCTCTAGCTATATTTAATATCGTCTATTTAGTTTTATAAAAATACAATAAAAATAAATAAAATATAAAATTATATTATAAATATGTATATATTATAAAAGTAAAGGTACTTAATATTCAATATACTATTTAATTAATATATTTAATAGCATATTTTTTT
>JAPMOR010088503.1:0-12932 GCA_026543865.1 Argiope aurantia | reverse complement strand
GCAAACTCTTTATAAATGCCATTTGCCACTTTTACTTTCCTCCATAATTGTGCGCTACTTGTTGCTGACGTGATTGAACTGATAAATCTCCGCCACGACTCTTTTTGACTAAGACGTCGGATTCGACGAGCATTTGCTCTTGCTCGCTTGAATGCAATAAGATTTTCCAAGGTAGGATACCTACGGAAAATGCCCCATAATTTTCTTTGTTCCTTATAGGCAGTCTGACAAGCGTCGTTCCACCATGGTTTACGAAATTTTCGTGGATATGATGAACTTTTTGGAATTGTCACATCAGCCGCACTGAGTATACAATCGATGACATTTTGCATAGCATCCGTTATATCAAAAGAAGAAACCATTGTCTCGGTAATCGAGGCATGTCTGGAGAATGCTGCCCAGTCTGCCTTTTGGAATATGTATGTTGATGGACTTTGAATGACTTTGCCACCATCAGCGAAAGAGACAATCAGGGGAAAATGATCGCTATTATGAAGATCATCTTCAACTGCGAGATTCAGTGAAGGAAATAGTGCTGGAGAACACATAGCCAGATCAATAGAATGAAACGTACCAGTGGATTCGTGAAAGTATGTTTTTTCCTCATTATTGAGCAGACAGAGACAGTTATCAATAAGGAATTGTTCAATCTGCCGCCCACGGAGGTTGATACTGTCGGAACCCCATAGGGTACTGTGGCCATTGAAATCACCCAGTAATATGAAAGGTGTTGGAAGCTGGTCGACTAAAATATTTAGTTCATCTTGAGAGATGATGTCATTTGGCGATAGATATATGCAGCAGACCGTGACTAAAGTTCTAATATGAACCTGGATAGCCACAGCTTGCAAAGAAGTATGCAAGTTTAGAATAGTGCTGGGATAATTGTTGGAGGTGAAAATACATACGCCTCCAGAGTTTGAGATATCAGTATCAATATCCCTACGCACGCAACTGTAACCCCGCAACTTCAGAGAAGTATCTGGTTTCAAGTGCGTTTCTTGCAATGCAACGCAAACGGGATGTGAAGCATTAATAAGAGCCTTGACGTCCTCTAATTTCGACCGAAGACCACGACAATTCCATGAGACGAAACTAACCATTAAGGAATAAGAGGGGAGCTGTTATCAGCACCAGTAGGCACAGTTGCTGGAGGTTCGCAACTCATTTGTAAATCATCATCATCATCCTCTTCAGATGGATGGATTTTTAAAAGCTCGGTTCCTATAGATGAATTATTAAATAAGGTGGGCAAATCTTTACCAGCGAGACCAGTTTTACCCAATTCCAGGGCAACCGATTTAATGGATTTAAGATCTTTAATTGAAGATCCTCGTCTTGCAAATTTCAAAGCAAGAGATTTCTGTGATGCAGACGTTAGTTTTTTCTTTTTACTTTTCGATGCTATTTGTTCTTTAACTGGGCTGGAAGAAATGTGGTCCGATTCAGTATCGGTAGTCAAAATAACGACTGGTTTCGTTGTGTCCCTGATGCAGTAAGTGATAGTTTTGCTACGGTAGCATAGCTTTTGCCTTCTTTAGGAGTCTGTGCTTTCACAAGACGCCGAGCCTCAGGAAAGGAAATATTTTGCGCAAATTTCACAGAAATAATTTCCCTTTCAAGCTTCCATTTTGGGCAGACACGTGAAAAAGAGGTGTGATCACCTTTGCAATTAACACATTTTTCCTTTTGAGAACATTCATTGCTTTCATGACCAGCTGCTGCACAACGGGCGCATGTAAGGGTCCCGCGACAGTTTGCCTTTGAATGGCCAAAACTCTGGCATTTAAAGCATCGCAATGGATTTGGTACATAGGGCCTCACAACCAATTTCATATATCCAGCTTTAATTGAGTCTGGAAGCTTGGGAGAATTAAACGTCAGAACATGATGTTTGGTTTCCAGGAGTTTACCATCGCGCCTAATCGTGATACGGCGAACGTGAGTGACTCCTTGACTTTTCAGTTCCTTTTCAATGACGTCCAAAGGTTCATTTAACAGCTCTCCACATGTAATTACTCCTTTTGAAGAGTTTAAGGAATTATGGGGAGAGACAGAAACAGGTATGGTACCAAAGGTTTTTAATTTCATAATTTTTTGCGACTGTTGACGAGATGCCACTTCAACAAGTAAGTCTCCTGTCCGTAGCTTACGCACATTAGCAATTTCACCGACATTAGAAGTGAGGGCTTTCTCCACAAGAAATGGGGAAACATTTTCAAAGGATGCATCATCAGAAGAGATACGTTTTACGATAAAATAAATTGCAAATGGTTTTTCAGTTTGTCTTGGATAAATATGGTGCCCACTGAAGGGACCCTTTTTGCGAGGAGCCATACGATATACTATGAAGATTCAGGTTCGACGACACCGCCCACCACGGAGCCCAACAAGGGAAGGCAGCCACCGGCTCTGGACATCCCCAGCCTCGGTACTTACCCTAGTGTTAGCCGAAACCTATACGCTCGGAGCCACCCCCGGGGACAGTGACCACCCTTAACGCCAAGCCCAAGAGGTGAACTCTACGCTTGATCCCTAGCAGACTGACCACTCTGGTGGCCAGCTACCGACCGAATTGATACTGGGGACCACAAGTGCCGACCGACTGGGGACCACAAGTGCACCATCCGTCTAATGGGTTGCCACGCACGGTCAACACGTGGGAGTATTTGCTGTCCATGAGAAGCAGGAAGCAAACAGAGTGGCGACAGCTTCTCATGGAGAGCTCCCTCGCCTACCCTCGAGGGAAAGAAGAAAAAGTTAGACAGCAGAAGGCGTAGTGGAGAGTAAACATAAAGGGAGTATAGATCCCTGGGAACCTCGGGATTGGGACACCCGTACTCACCTAAAGAAGGTGAGCCCCTGAGGGGATAAGACATTTAATATTTTATTTGGTTGGGTACCGAGTCACTCGGGCATTTCTGGAATGAGGCAGCAGACTGTGCTGCAAAAGCTGCTTCTTCACTTCTTTCACAAAATATTCCTTACTTTGATGCGAAGAAGTTCTTTCTTTGTCATCTTCATTCCACTTGGCAGGCAAACTGGAATGATCAAGTTGACAACAAATTGCATACCATTAAATCTTTCATTGGATTATGGCCTGTACTCCCTGTACGGGGGTACTCTACCCTAAGCCTTCTGCTTTCTGCTGTTTTTTCCTTCCCTCGACGGCAAGCGAGGGAGCTCTCCATGAGAAGCTGTCGCCACTCTGTTTGCTTCTTGCTTCTCATGGACAGTCAAAACCCCACGTGTTGGCCGTGCGTGGCAACCCATTTGACAGACGGGTGGTGCACTGTGGTCCCCGGTGTATCAATCGGCTGGTACCTAGTCACCTGAGTGGCTAGGCTGCTAGGGATCAAGCGAAGGGGTTACTCCTTGGGCTTGGCGTTAAGGGTGGTCACTGTCCCCGGGGGTAACTCCCAGCGTATAGGTTCCGGCTAGCACTAAGGTGTATGCCGAGGCTGGAAAAGACCAGAGCCGGTAATTGCCTTCCCTTGTTGGGCTCCGTGGTGGGCGGTGCCGTCGGGCCCGATTCATTTTTTCATATCGCATGGCTCCTCCCAAGAAGGGTCCCTTTAGTGGGCATCGCATAGTTCCTAACACTTTTTCTATAAACCAACATTTTGATCGATATTATGTAATAAAACGAATTTCTGAAAGTGAGACATTTGAAACAGTTTCCCCTTTTTTGGTGCAGAAAGCAATTAGTGCTACAATTGGTGATGTGACGTCAATACGTAAGATGCGTTCTGGCGACTTGCTGATTGAGATTAATTCACGAAAGCAAGCCCAGAACATACAGAAGTTAAAGGCTTTAGCAACTATACCAATCAAGGTATCTCCACACACATCTTTAAATACATCAAAAGGTGTTATTACATGTGGAGAGATTTTCAACTTACCTGTAGATTTAATTACCGAAGAATTAAAATCGCAAGGTGTCGCACATGTCCGCCGTATTACCATCCGGCGAGATGGACAAACATTTGAGACCAAACATCATATACTTACTTTTATGTCCCCTAAACTCCCGGATTACATATATGCAGGCTACATTAAGCTTTCCGTGAGACCATACATACCGAATCCTCTCAGATGCTTTAAATGTCAGCGGTTTGGGCATTCGAAAGCAAACTGCCGTGGGACCGTCACTTGTGCCCGCTGTGCTGAGAAAGGACATGAGAGCCAGGATTGTTCAGCACCAGAGAAGTGCGTGAACTGTAAAGGCGAACATACGTCCTTCTCCCGCTTATGCCCACGTTGGAAAATCGAAAAACAAATCGCAGCAACTAAAATTAAAGAAAATATTCCATATCCTGAGGCTCGAAAGAAAGTTCTTACACAAACACCCTCCCCTGGCGTAAGTTACGCATCTATAGTACGGAAAAACTTTTGTGAAAATTGTACCTGTTCCAACTGTGCTCAAAATACCACCCGCATGATCTCTCCTAAGCTGTCATCTGATTCCGATACAGAAAAATCGGTTGGCAACACACCTGATACTGAAAGGCTAGACAAAAATAAGCGAAAAACAAAGCCGCTAAAATCTCTTACACTAAAGCTTGCAAAACGTGGACTGTCGAAGAAAGACCTGTCTTCGCAGTTAAAGAAATCAAGCACCAAAAATTCTGTTGCATTGGGACTTGCTAGTAGAGGTATAGCCCATAAGGACTTGACGTCCATTTTTGGAGGCTCATCAAATAGTCCCGATTTAAAACTCCATCCTTCTGAGGATGAAAATGAATTTGACATGAGTTGTGAAGTTTCAACAACTCCAACCATTGCTCTTAATTCCTCTTTTCGAAATAAAATTTCTTAATGGGTACCTTCCTTTCTTGGAATTGTCGCGGCATTCGTTCCAAACTTCATGACATCAAGACTATTCTTAACAAATTTCATCCAATCTGCTTTTGTGTCCAAGAAACTTTCTTGACACCAAACATCCCTTTAAAATTGCGTGGTTTTAATTGTGTTAGAAAAGATGTAGAAACAGGATCTCACGGTTGTGGAGGTGTCTGTATGTTTACGTCAAACTTGTATCCAAGCACTCCACTCAGTTTACATACTTCCCTGCAAGCTGTGGCAGTACAGGTTCATGCAAGAACATTAGTCACAGTTTGCTGCATTTATCTTCCGCCTCATGATGTTATCAGTCAGCAAGAACTTGACAATTTAGTGGACCAGCTTCCTTCACCTTTTATCCTACTCGGCGATTTCAACGCGCATAGTACCTTGTGGGGTTCGGATAGCACAAACTCTCGTGGGCGACAGATAGAAGAGTTCCTATCAAATAACTGCCTCTGTCTGATAAATAATAACGAGAAAACTTACTTCCACGAACCCACAAGAACCTTCCATAATCTTGATCTGGCCATTTGTTCTCCTGAGATCCTCCCTTTGCTCAATCTCACAGTTGAAAGTGATCTTTATAATAGTGATCACTTTCCTGTAATAGTTTCACAAAATGACATTAATGATGTGACACCATGTTCCCCTCGTTTCATATTCCAGCGTGCAAACTGGAATGCTTTCTCGGAACTTGCAAATATTACAGAGACAATGGTCAGAACTGCGGATATCTCGGAAGCAGTGCAACATGTTATTGATACCATCATGAGTGCAGCTAATGAAACCATACCAAAGAGTTCCCCACGTCGGAGAAAATTTCGAAGACCATGGTGGAATGAAGCTTGTCGTGACAGTTATAAAACGCAAAAAAAACTTTGGAACGTTTTTAGAAGGTACCCAACGACAAAAAATCTAATTGCTTTTAAACGAGCCAAAGCCTTTGCTCGTAAAGTTCGCCGTCAAAGTCAGAGGGAATCATGGGCATCTTTTGTTTCCTCCATAACGTACTCCACTTCCAGTAAAACCTTGTGGAACAAAGTTAAGGCCGCCAATGGGATTTATCGTGAATTTACCTTCCCTGTTTTGACTACAGGAGAAGTGAAACATTCCGATCCATTGGACATAGCTAATATTCTTGGCCAATCATTCGCGAAAGTTTCAGCAATTGATTCTTATAATCCTGAATTTATAGCAATTAAGAATCGCGCAGAACGATCGCCATTGCGTTTTAATACCAAGAGAACTTTTCCATATAACTGCAAATTTAGAATGTCAGAACTAGACGCAGCGTTATCTCGCACCCGTGATACCAGCCCCGGGCCAGACGGAATCGTATATTGCATGCTTCGCCATTTGAATAGAATTTCCCTCTCCAATTTATTATTTTTATTCAATAGAATCTGGAATGAGCAGATATACCCTCATCAATGGTGCGAAGCTTTTGTGATTCCAGTGTTAAAACCTGGGAAAGAACCATCAAACCCTCTGAATTATAGACCAATTGCTCTTACGAGTTGTCTCAGCAAGATCTTTGAGCGTATGGTCAATGCCCGCCTTGTGTTTGAATTAGAGAGGCAAGGAAGTATTCCCCTGTTGCAGAGTGGTTTCCGAAAAGGGCGATCAACTTTTGATAACATGATCCTTCTGGAGACCCAAATTCGCAATGCTTTTGTCCGGAGGAATCACCTTGTGTCTGTTTTCTTTGATATTGAAAAGGCATATGACCGTACATGGCGATATGGCATACTTTCTACGATTTTTAATCTTGGTTTTAGAGGAAACTTACCCATTTTTTTTAATGAATTTTTTAGCTTACCGAACGTTCCGAGTTCGCTTGGGTAATTTTTATTCTAATTATTTTATTCAAACTGAGGGTGTTCCACAAGGAAGTGTCCTCAGTGTTACACTTTTTATTCTTCATTTCAGTCAGATACTTAATCATTTGCCATTCTCTATTCATGGTAGTCTTTACGTTGATGACCTACAGATCTCTTGTCAAGGAAGTAATATGCGTTTGATTGAGCGTCAGCTACAGAATGCAATTAACAAGATAGTAGCTTGGTGCGATACAAACGGACATAAAATCTCACCCGAGAAATGTCGGTGCATTCACTTTTGTAGAAAACGGAACATTCACTTGGACCCTGTACTATATATACGCACTATTACCATACCTGTCGTAGAGGAAATAAAATTTTTAGGGATCTTCTTTGATCGTAAACTAACTTTCCTTCCACATATTCAGTTTTTGAAAAAGAAATGCGAGAAAACCTTAAACATTCTGAAGGTTCTCTCCAAAACAACTTGGGGTGCAGATAGAACTTCCCTCCTCCGTGTTTACCAAGCTGTTATCCTTTCTCGCATTGACTATGGATGCATGGTGTATGGATCTGCTTGCTCTAGCCTTTTACGACGTCTAGACACCATCCACCATTCGGCTTTGCGAATTTGCTCGGGTGCCTTTCGAACATCACCCATAGAAAGCCTCTATAATATCTGCCACCAGTTACCACTAGACTTAAGGCGTAAAAAAATATCTACTTTATACTTTCTACACGCACAAGCTACCTTGAATAATCCATTGGGTGAAATGGCACCATCGGTTGGACTGCGGAGACTCTATGATGCGCGTCCCTTTCACGTACGCCCTTTTTGTGAGAGAATGAAAATGCTTCTGAATGATTTGGAACTTAATGATATTACTATTAAATCGGTTCGTTCTTCCCAATTCTCTCCTTGGAATATTCCAAAATTTACCTTTTTGAACCCGTTTTCTGGTTTCAATAAAGACATAACTGCACCAATTGTTTTACAGCAACTTTTCCGTTATCACCGCTGTCAATATTCTTCTTTTGCACCAATTTTTACAGATGGTTCGAAATCGGATGGACATGTCGGTAGTGGCATCGTACTTCCATCTGAGACACTGAGCTATCGTTTGCACAATTGTTGCTCAGTATTTACTGCTGAGTTGACTGCAATTTTCTGTGCTCTTGAGAAGATCTCGCCAAAAACTCAGGGTAATTTCATAATCTATACTGATAGCATGAGTGCTTTGGAGACATTATCCAACTATCATAATCGAATGCATCCAATTGCCATTGAGGTATTGTCTCTTTTACAAACTCTTAAGGAAAAGGGATTTAATATTATATTTAGCTGGGTACCAAGTCACGTGGGCATTGTTGGAAATGAAGCAGCAGATGCCGCTGCAAAACATGCTTCCACTTTGCTGTGTCAAAGCATCCCATATAGTGACTTTAAAACAGCCCTTTTTTCCCGCCTGCTATCAATATGGCAAGGAAAATGGGATCTGCAGACTGAGAATAAGTTGCATTCAGTCAAACCATCCATTGGTTTATGGCCTACGATTCCTATACGAGAGCTCGACGTTAAGCTGACTCGTCTTCGTATAGGGCACTCACGTTTTACGCATAAGTATCTTATTTTTGGAGATACTGCTCCGATATGTCCCACATGTCGGGTAGTTTTTAGCATTAAACACATTTTAATAGAATGTTGCTCATTTAGCTCACACAGAATTCGTTTTTTTAAATCGTCATCTTTATCTTTAACAGACTTGGTGGGAGAGACGTACCACCAAAATATTTTCAAATTCTTAAAGGCTATTCGCCTTTTCACGTACATTTAATTCATTTTTTGTATTTTCGATTTGTTTGACAACTAAAAAACACTTTGTGACTTTCATTTTTATTTCCACATGTAAACCATCATTGCTCTTTTTAAATTTTTGAATTTTATATGTTTATTGTAATCTATTCAATTATTCCCCTCTTTTACAGAGGATAAACAGTTTTATATTTTAATTAATGAAGCAAATTTTTTATGTAGCATGATTTTAAACCATATGCTTGGCGCAGCATGACCAGATATGGCCCTTGCGCCAAAAAAACTCAAAACAACAACAACAACAAGGCTCCTCCCAAAAAGGGTCCCTTCAGTGGGCGTCGCATTGTTCCAATTACTTTAAATGTTCCAAATCATGATTCCTTTTTTGTTGTTAAACGTATTTCTGAAAAAAATGAAAATTTTTATTCTGTGTCACCTTTTCTCGTACAGAGGGCATTTACAGCAACCGTAGGCGAGGTTTCTTCAATACGAAAAATGCGTTCTGGTGACTTGCTGGTTGAAGTGAATTCAAAAAAGCAAGCCCAGCAAATATTAAAATTGAAAGCTCTAGCTACCATTCCTATTACAGTCAGTCCACACAAATCATTAAATTATTCTAAAGGCGTTATAACCTGCGGGGAATTGTTTAATGTTCCCCTTGAAGAAATATCTGCAGAACTAGAACATCAAGCTGTCACCAATGTACAACAGATCTCTATTCGGCGGGATGGTCAAATAATTCCCACGAAACATTATATTCTCACTTTCCATAGTCCAAGTTTACCAGAATTTATTCATGCAGGTTATATCAAATTACCAATAAGACATTATATACCTAACCCATTGAGATGTTTTCAGTGTCAGCGTTTCGGCCACTCTAAGGCTAACTGCCGCGGGACTCTCACTTGCGCCCGCTGTGCAGAAAAAGGCCATGATAACCAGCAGTGTTGCGCACCAGAAAAGTGCGTAAACTGCGGTGGTAACCATACTTCATTCTCTCGAAATTGTGAACGCTGGAAATTAGAAAAGCAAATAATATCAATAAAAATTAAAGAAAACTTATCCTACCCTGAAGCTAGAAAAAAAGCTCAGGCTCAAACTCCCACACCCGGCTTAACTTACGCATCCGTTGTGAAAAAACCCTTCTGTGAAAACTGTTCTTGCAGAAATTGTTCTAAATACAACAACCAAAACAAAACTACAGATAAATCTTCAGACTCTGAGATTGATCCTAATGTAAAAGCTACTATTCCTGAAAATATAAAACAAGTGAGAACCAAATCAAATACCAAATCTAAAAACTCTTTAAAGCTAAAGCTTGCAAAACGTGGCCTTTCACCGACACAGTTACATTCAAAATTGAAATTATCAAACATGAAGAATTCCGTCGCACTGGGACTGGCGACGAAGGGTATCGTCCAAAAGGATTTAACGTCCATTTTTGGTGATACACTTAAATGTCCCGATACCATCGCCCTCCATCCATCTGAAGGGGATGATGAAGAATTAGAAATGAGTTGCGATACTCCTCCAACTCAAATGACTGATTTTAAACTCTATCCTAATACAAGTATCACTTAATGGGTACCTTCCTCTCATGGAACTGTCGTGGCATTCGTTCCAAACTTACTGACATTAAGTCCATCATCAACAACTTTCATCCCGTTTGCCTTGGTGTTCAAGAAACGTTTTTGGCACCAAACATTCCTCTAAAACTGCGCGGTTATAATTGTGTTAGAAAAGATAACGGTACAACGCCTCATCCTTCTGGGGGGTCTGTATCTTCACATCAAATATGTATCCGAGTACGCATCTGAACTTGCACACCTATCTTCAGGCTGTAGCCGTACAAATTCACATACGAAAATTGGTCACAGTCTGCTGTATTTACATACCGCCTAGTGATGTAATCTGTCAGCAAGATCTGGACAACCTAGTAGAGCAGCTTCCTTCACCATTTATTATACTTGGTGACTTCAATGGACATAATATTTTGTGGGGTTCGAGTAGTACAAACTCTCGTGGGAGACAGATTGAGCAGTTTATTGCCAATAACTGTCTCTGTTTACTTAACAACGCAGAGAAAACATACTTTCACGAACCCACACGTAGCTTCCATACTCTTGATTTGGCCATATGTTCTCCTGAACTTCTGCCATTGCTAACATTCGCTGTTAGCAATGATTTATATAATAGCGATCACTTTCCTATTATTGTCTCCCATACTGATAGCGACGGAGTGAAACTTTGTCCTCCGCGGTTTCTATTTCAGCAGGCAGACTGGACGGCCTTTTCGCAATTAGCAGATATCACCGAGACTATGGTAAAAATTGCAGATATTTCTGAAGCTGTTCAACATGTCGTTGAAACCATAATGAATGCTGCAAACAACAGTATCCCAAAGACTTCGCCACGTCTTCGAAAAATTCGCAGACCATGGTGGAACGAAGTCTGTCGCGACAGTCATAAGAAGCAAAAACGACTATGGAACAAATTTCGAAGGTACCCGACAACAGAAAATCTTGTAGCCTTTAAAAGAGCCAGAACGCTAGCTCGTCGCATTCGCCGTCGTTGTCAGAGGGAATCATGGATATCATTTGTTTCTTCCATAACTTCTTATACTTCTAGTAGAAGCTTGTGGAGAAAGGTAAAGGCTGCTAATGGGATTTATAATGAATCATTCATCCCTGTATTAAAAACAGGAAGTACGATGCATTCCGCCCCATTAGACGTAGCCAATATTCTAGGTCAGGCATTTGCACAAGTTTCCGCAATCGATTCTTACAGCCCGGAGTTTCTGGCAATTAAGAATCCCGCGGAACGGTTGCCTCTGCACTTGAATGACCTAAGCACTCATTCATACAACTGTAAATTCAGTATGTTTGAATTGGAAACGGCCTTGTCTCAATCCCACAATACAAGCCCCGGGCCAGATGGAATCACATATAACATGCTTCGCCATTTGAATAAATCTTCACTTTCAAATTTGTTGTTTCTGTTTAACAGAATCTGGAGAGAGCAAAAGTACCCAACACATTGGCGTGAAGCTATTGTGATTCCTATCTTAAAACCAGGAAAAGAATCCTCAAATCCCCTGAACTACAGGCCAATTGCCCTGACGAGCAGCCTTGGTAAAACCTTGGAACGCATGGTCAATGCTCGTCTAATCTATGAACTGGAGAAACAAGGATGCATTCCCCCATTGCAGAGCGGTTTCCGTAGAGGTCGCTCTACATTTGACAATCTCATTTTATTGGAAACACAAATCCGCAACGCTTTTGTAAAGAGGAACCACCTTGTCTCCATATTTTTCGATATAGAGAAAGCGTATGATCGTGCCTGGCGCTATGGCACACTTTCAACGTTTTTTAACTTTGGCTTTAGAGGAAACCTACCCATATTTTTACAGAACTTTTTATCACATCGGGCCTTTAGAGTTCGTGTTGGAAACTTTTATTCAAATCCTTTTATCCAAGCTGAGGGAGTTCCACAAGGAAGTGTCCTCAGTGTCACACTCTTTATCGTCCATCTTAGCCAGGTTTTAACAATTTTACCTTCATCTGTACATGCCAGCCTTTACGTTGACGATCTGCAGATGTCATGCCAAGGAAGTGATATGAATCTGATTGAACAGCAGTTGCAAACCGCCGTAAATAAACTGATAGCTTGGTGCGATAACAATGGGCACACTATCTCTCCGGAGAAGAGCCGATGTGTCCATTTCTGTCGGAAAAGAAAGCTTCACCTCGATCCAAATATACATATTCGGAATATTCCAATTCCTATGGTGAACGAAATACGGTTTTTGGGAGTGATTCTCGATCGGAAGCTCACCTTCCTTCCACACATCTTTTATTTGCGGAAGAAGTGTGAGAAGTCCTTGAACATTTTGAAGGTGCTTTCCAGAACATCCTGGGGTGCCGATCGAACCTCCTTACTCCGTATTTATCAAGCTGTAATTCTTTCTCGAATCGATTATGGATGTATGGTGTATGGTTCCGCTTGCCCATCAGTTCTGCGGAAACTGGATACTATTCACCACTCGGCATTGCGCATTTGTTCTGGAGCATTTCGTACTTCTCCGGTTGAAAGCCTTTATGTAATTTGCCATCAGCTACCCCTTTGTTTATGGCGTACAAAATTGTCTGCCCTATTTTATTTTCGAACTAAATCTATTTTGAACCATCCCTTGAGCCAAATGTCATTGCCAGTTAGTCTTAGTCGACTTTATAATGCGCGTCCCTCTCACATCCTTCCATTTTATGAGAGAACTAAATTACTTCTAAATGACTCGGAACTTAGCGCTGTTCATGTTAAAGTTGTTGACACATTTAGTTTTTCACCATGGGATATACCGCAGTTTTCGTTTTTGAACCCTTTCACTGAATTCGATAAATCATTTACTGCTCCAGTTGTTTTCCAACAACTCTTTTTATATCATCGCTCCCAGTATT
>JAPMOR010088489.1:663-11702 GCA_026543865.1 Argiope aurantia | reverse complement strand
GCAATATAACCTGAATTTAGTAATAAATATGCATATTATTATAATTAAATTATACTCAGAATACGTTTTTGTTTAATAATCTTATGAGGTATACGTTTTCCATTATTTGTGAGTCGTACATTTCTCGTTTCTTTTAATTATAATGCTGAGATTTTCTTCATTAATATGCTGTAGAATCAAGATCCATCAACAAAGTAAACATTATTGAGAATTTTATTACCCTCCTGGTCAGATTTATAATTTATACGGTTATTAGTATAAGAATTATGACAAAGGAAAGATCTCGAAATTTTAAAGACAGATCTGCCTTATTATTCACTAGCCGCTTTTGGCGACCAGCCGGTTCGAAATATATAATTGAGTGCATTTCTTCAAAATTTTAAATGATTAAAATTAAAAGTAAGCAAAATACCACCGCATTTCTTCAATAACATTTGGAAATATAAAAACACAAAAATGATTTTTTTTTTTTTTTTTGTCGTCCCATTCTTAAAATTTAAAATTATTGTATTTTGGAAGATACCTATTTTAACTTACCTGCAATTTTTTCCTTAAATTTCTTTAAAAGAATACTTTTGTGTAATTTCTAACAGTACTTTCTATTTTTGTAATAAAAATTAAGTGGCTATAATTGTTTCTATAAATATTTGGTTCATGTGATTTTTTTGCAATGCTGAAAACCAAAGAAAAAAAGATTTTATTGTTATTATTTTGCGTGGTTTACGAGAGAAATAAGAAAGAGAAATCATGATATGTGCAATGTGATAAAAAATGTGATAATGCAATGGGCAATTAAAAGTTAAGTTACTCAAATAATAAGGCTTTAGTGGTCATGTGACTTCATGGGATTTGACTCCTTCAAGAAAGCTCATGAAACAATAAACACAACAGATACACGGGTATTAAAATAAATATTTTAATATCTTTCATAAATTGATACTTAAAAATACTTTGTTGACTGAATTAGAAGGCCTTTAAGGAATTCAAAGTAATCAATATGCTTAATAAGCCAGCAGGCTACCGTCATAGCCTAGGGGTAGCGCGTCTTCCCCGTGATCTAGGCGTTCCGGGTTCGAGTCCTGGTTTGAGCATGGTTGTTCTCTTCCTTTACTTCTTTTTGTAGGGGGGGGGAAGCGCCCCCCCCCCCCCCCTGTAAAAAGGGGTTGTGCAAGCGAGTGTGTTTGTGCTATCTTCATTTCAGCTAGAAGTCAGACTTCTGCCCTCGGGTGCTCAGGGGTCTTTACCCTCAGAAACTACTGCGCAAACATTTGGCTTAAAATAGTCACACGACAAAAAAAAACTAGCACGTCGTTATTGAAGGCTCATATTAAAATAAAGCATTTATTTCATTGAAAAAAAAAAGATAAAATGTGCATTTCTTTGAAACGATTGGACATTTATTTTGCAAATGTATGAAAATTGCCCTACGTTCCCCATTTATACAACACACATAATCTGTATGCTATTAATATTAAGAATACTTTGGTTGATAAACTAGCTGGTTGTAATGCAAATAAAATACAAAGCATATGTTGGTAATGGACAGAAATGCTTTTTGTTAAGAAAACTGCTCTTTACAATTCAAAAATTTTCATTAAGCTTTAAAAATTACATTTTTGTTGCTGTTGTTGCTATTTTAGCGCAGTCGATTTCAACACCGACATCGCCATCACCATCTTCATTTAGTGTGAAGGCCACTAGAGTTTTGTCATCCGGACAGACAGCACTCCCAAGATCCTGCTTACTGTTGCTAATCTTGTCCCGTGAGTCTTCTAGTTTGTATTTGGGCATGAGTTGGCTGCATTCGACGGAAATGAATTTCAGTTTCTTTTCGTAACAAACTTCGATGCCTGAAAAATAGAAAAGAGCAAACATAAAACAAATGTAAAAAGAATCCGATTCAAAATAATTGTGAACGAAGAGAATATATAAATCTTTTATTATTTTCTTGTAAATAACTTTGGCTTGAATGGCAGTTTGATTTTATGCTATTAAAAGTGCGAAACATTTATGAGAAACATACAAAAACAAATAAGATTAAAAATTTAAGTCATTAAATTTTATTTTCTAAAATATAAAAATAAAACCTAAAATTGTGCTCATATTTTACGGTTTAAATTTAGTTTTATATTGTATTTGTCACTTTTACAAACTTTAATTTCAAGAAATGTCAAATTTAATGTTATATTAATTTATCATCTTGTTCACTAAAAGTTTAAATAAAGTATTATATTGAATTTAATCTTCTTATGAAATGCTTTTTTTTATCATTTTAACTAAATTTTTATACTTAGTATTATATTGGAATCATCTCTCCTACAAATATATATATCACTCTTGCTACTGAAAATTTATAGTTTGTAACAAATTGCATTCAAGTCTCATATAAAATGGATTTTTTTTTGTTGCAAGTTAAAATTTAGTGTTATATTCGAATAAACCCGTTATAAAACTTTTTTTTTGCATTCCTTTTACTAAAACATCTTATTTTTAATAATTTACTGGGTTCAAATTTCTTATCAAACTATCTATATGTATTGAGCACTGATGAAATCCCACCTATAGGAATGCTATATTATTCCATTTTAAGAAGGCTATTTCATTGTTATTTCTGGGCTATGTTATTAGAATTTGCTTTGAGAAAACTAATTGTATCTATTTTTTTTTCATACAAACACACTCCTTACAAAAAAGGGTAGATATTTCAAAATGAATAAAAAAAAATGGTAAAAAAGAAGAGCTTGGTTTTTTTATTAGACAAGTATAAATGTATATTGGGAAACTTTTAAATTTTATTATTTTGAACTTTTTGGTCTAGAATATATTTTATAATTCAGTATAATTCATAAATAATATTGAATCTTATATTCAATTTTATTTCACAAATTCAATAGCAGAAGCCATTTTTCATGTGGTTTCAAAATAATCCATTTGCTGATAATTCAGTGCGGAATATATTCAAATAATAATCATTTTTAAAGACCAGCTAGTTCACCTGGAATACTAATTATCTTTAATTTTATTTAAGCTGAATAGACATAGGTTCATGAAATTATTAAACATTAAAGTAATGTTATTTTAACTATCTTACATAAGATTTGTTTATTGTGTACAAGAACCTTTTTACTGGGGATCAATCCCTTGACGTCATAATACTATTAAAAGCGTAAATGTCCCGCCCATTAATGATTCAAATTTCAAGGTATTGTACCATTGTTTTTTATATCTGTCTTGTAAACTATTCAGATATTATACAAAATCCTTTTTAGTTTTCAACAACACTTTATCGATGAAACGATAAAAACGATTTTAACTACAAGGCAACAATATAATCTATTCTTAGAAATTAGACAAAACATAATTTTTAAATTATTAAAATTCAGAAAAAATTTCCAAGGTTAGCAAATTGCTGTCATTAAAATAACAATTTTTTTTTTAAATTTTGAACAGGCTTAAAATGCATTTTTGTGCAATAGTATTTTCGAAATTTATCGCGGAAAAAACACCAAAATTCAGCTTAATTTTTACCTTAAAATTCTAACCAAATTTTTTTTAAAAAAATCGCACCAAATCGCACATTTCCACCCTCTAAAGTATATATATGTGCCAAATTTAGTAGCTGTAGGTTAAATGTGTTGGCCTGTAAACGCCAACACACACACAGTCATCTTTATTACTAGCGGAGATTTCATTCGCATCGACACGTAAAACTTCATTCTAACACATCACTAATTGATCAAAAAAAACCAATGGCAATACTTTTTTACAAACATAATTATATGGAAGTGTGTAAAAATAATTACTAGTAATTATTTCATTTTCATCGCAACCCAATTTTCCATCGAAAGGCTTGCGAGGTGTCTTCTTGGAGTTTATCTGAAAGGTGCTGTCCTTGAATGCGTTCTTGCATACCGCTTTCATCTCTGAATCCTCCTTGAACAGCGCCTCATCACTATAAAGATCAGGCGTAAAGAGCAGAGATTAAGAGCAAAATCCTTCGTATAATACATACATTTGAATTATGCTATAACTAACTAATTCGTTACTTCGAGCCCCGACTTACGAGAATTCGAAGTTACACCATGACTTATTTTCCGCTCCAGAAATTCTTCATTTTAGAATATAACATAGTACCGAAACTTAGAAATAAAAGCCACCAGACGTAGTTCTCTCGAACTATTCCTTAATAAGTATATTGTCCCCCTCCTCCAGCATAAAAATTGTGGGTTTTGAACAAGATGATGACTATTCAGATTCTTATAATCCATACATTTTTTTCCCACTTTCTGGGAGCCTTTTTTTTTCAACTGAATGAAATAAGAATTGTACACAAAAGTATCATTTTACTAACAATATCTCATAACTTCATGCGTCTAAGTCATTGATTCTTTGCGTTTACAAGCATGCGAATGTACAGAGCAGCCAACGAATAACCGTGTGATGGATTTGGTTCAAATTTTCTTGCGGATCTACACTTTGAATGCTAAACTGTGCACCAATTTTTTAATCCATCTAATTCTTGGCAATTTTAACTATAGTTTTCATTTGGTTCACTCTGAAAAGTAACCATAAACCGCTACTTTGACCCACGCTAAGGTACACGGAAAAATCTGAATAACCTGACGCCGCGACAGCATTTGAGGGCACTAAAGTTGAGTTCTAAGAGCATCACCGACAGAGGTACAAGTCTTCCCATAGGAAGCATGTTCTGTCATCAGTAGGGGATAGGTGACTCCACACCTTTTCTGTGCCCACCTAGGTGACGAGGACTAGCCACCATTCAGAAGCTTCTCATCTTCATATGTGAGATGCTTCTGGGAAGGTTTCACTTTGAACAGTAAGGCAGGCAAACTTCCTTTGCATAGATTTCATTCAAAATGTGATAAAATGTTGCAAATCTAGTATTACCGTGTTCAGAGAGAAACACAATTTTAATTTTAATTTTTTTGAATCAGAGAAGTATGAATGCAGAGATTCATCATAATCTGAACAATCTTTTTGACAATTGCAATACTTTCTCTTTTATATGCTTCGTATGTAAAAAAAAAGTATTAAAAGTTATAAAGTCAAAATTGAGATAATAAATTCAATTGATAAGAAGTTATTAAATGGCTAATAATATTAGATGGTATTTTTACCATCTCGAAATTGTTATTAAAATATTCTGCCTCTAGATTTTGATCACTCATCCCGTTAAATTCAATGAAACTTTTTTTTTTGGAATGCGTGGCCAAATTTGTTCAAAGGACTGACTGTCTGTCGGTCTTTATATTCATGTACATCTGAATAAAATAACACAAAAAATGTGGAAAATTATATGGGCAGAATCTGTGCTCACTTTTTACTCAAAAATTTTGATCTGTATTGATGTTTGGGCAAATCATGATAGAGAAACGGCTCTTTCCCAAAGTGTTTACGCAATATCTTTTTCAATTTTTCTTTTCTCATATACGAAGTATACAAAGAAAAAGTAGTGTAATCTTCAAAAGATTCGAACTCAAAATTTATGCGAATCTATATGTTTCAGACCCCCCCCTTTTGTCTAAAAAAAAACATTTTGGCATTATATCTGTCTGTTCGTGAACACGATAACTCTAAATTCCTTCGAAAAAAGGATGAAATTTGGTATATGATCTTTATGCCAAATTTATAGATTTCGCTAAAATGTTTAACGAAATCCATTAAGTGGAAGCCTGTTTAGTTGTCTGAATACAAGAGCAAAACTCAAACAGCTAGAATGCATCAAATTTGCAATGAACAGATTTAATATCAATAATGTAAATTTAAATCCAATATTTTTAACCCACTCTGTCAAAGGGTTTGTTGCCTCTCAGTTTGTACTTTCTCTAAATGGGATAGTTAAAAAAAAACAATGACTTAAATAAGTGAAATTTGAAATGTGATTTTGTAATTATAGCTCTGTGTCAAATTTTAGTTCAAAATTTATGAAAAAAAGCATCCAAAATATATATTTAAATTTTCTGATACTTGTGTATTAACCATTCCAAAGATTAATCGCCAATTAAAAACAATTGCTATAGATCCCACGCTAGATTCAATATAAACGCAAGATTCTTCCCAAAGACATATCTCTAGTAACTACTGTTCAACAATGGCATTTAATTAATACAAAAATATTGGTTTTCTTTATTATAATACGAAGCGCATATACCTTCAGTATGAATAAAACATTTATGGCATCCACGGTCTTGCAAATTCTGTACCGGTTTTTACAGAAGTCGAGAGAAAAACACTTCCAAATTTATGTATCAAACATTGTACTTAAAATTTATAGTTATAGTTCAACAATCTTTTACATTCTTATCGAATGCTCTTATTTTAATATATAATATTTGGGGGTTTTTTCCAGAAAATAATAATGACATCAACAATTCTACGCGGTAGAGACCAATACGTTAACCTTTTTGACCTTTTAAAATAAATTCTGTTTTAAAATAATTTCCGTATTTTTAAAACGGATATATGTATTTTATTGCTACTTTATTCGCAGTTATTTAGAATTATTTTACTTTAAAACTATCTGAACTATTTTTCTGATTTTTAGAGAAGCTAAAATCTTGTTTGACACCACATAGGTTATATGGCACCAGACAAGTTACCATATGGGCTGTATGGTACGTATTTAGGCACATGCGCCATAAACTAAACCAAACCAGTACAAAACATTATACTTGAAAAAAAAACTTATTTCTTATCAAGAGTCAACTAATTTATTTCTTCAAGAAAAATATATAAAAAAAATTGGCGCTTTATAGGTTATATGCCACCAAACAAGTAGCCGCATGGGCTATATGGCATGAATAATTATCAACATATTACAGAATAACGTCTAGTTTTATCCATGAACAGTTCGTATTTTATCAGGAAGAAAATACCAGTAAAATTTAAAAAAATTTTTAAACCATGTTAGAAAATTCTCTAACAAATCAAATATTATTGAGTTTTACTTACGCTGTCAAACCGGTAATCAACTGCTGATCTCTCGGTTGGTCGGTGCACACAGAAGTTGTCAAGGGAGTATCACATTCGAATCCGTTATCTATGAAAATATTGTAAATGTAATTAACTCGAGCAGTCAAATTTTTCACTAGTAATTTCAAATTTAGCGAAAGCGAATTTTTAATTCCAAAATTATAATCATAATTGACATGCTAATCACCACTTGCAGGCGTTCGGGCTTAGGGGTAGTGCGTCTTCCCCATGATCTAGGCGTCCCGGGTTCAAGCATGGTTGTTCTTTGCCATGTGTTCTATCTGTGAATTGTGTGAAAGAAGCCCCCCCCTGTAAAAAGGGGTTGTGCAAGCAAGTGTGTGAGTGTCATTTTTATATGAGCTAAAAGTCAAACTTTTGCCCTCGGGTGCTCAGGGGTCTATACCCTCAGACGCTACTGCACTCCCTTTCCGTTGTAACGCGGACACGACATCCCCATCAATTACCACTTGAAGTAAATGTGTATCAATGGTAATTTATTTGTTTGGCCATATGAATCACACACTTGTTCTGGCGAGTATTATGAGAGTTGTTTCCATGGTCCAATAGGTCTAAACAATATGTTATATTGTCACAATTAACGTGTTAATTAAATATATGAGTTATCATTTTGTGTTCAGTAACCAAATTTGGGAATTTTTCCCTTTCTGGTACTTGTTTCATCAGTTGCCATGAGATATCTTTGAATGAATAAGTATGGTTTATGATATTTGGCTGAAGAGGAACAGACTTTAATCATTAATTTATTTAATTATTAATTTCTAAATCTATCATTATTGCAAACTAGTGCCACCCCCTCAACAAAATAAATGTTTGGCCAGTCAAAATTCGTGATTAGATAATAGCGGGTTTTAAACTAGATCTCACTAAATATCTAGTTGATCGAGTCTGCAGCCAGAACATTGTTGCCAAACTTTTCTTTACCTTAGAAATGTGAAATATTGAGCAGTGTTAAGTCATCAGTTCGAATGCCATCTTCATCGTCTTACCAGAGTTTGAAGTTACGAGACTCATTTCAATTGTGCTTTTGCGATGTGATGATGAATATCTTACTAAATATTAGAGTCATAACAGTTTCAAATTGAGATTATTGATGTACCTTATATAACCTATTACGTAGAGGAATGATCTCTCTCTTGTGCGGACATTATATTTGTACACTATCATTTATAACTATTTTTCTCATCTCATAAAAAATATTAATGCATAGTTGAAAATTATTTCATATGTTTAAAACATATTAATTAATTTTAAATTAATTTGATTTCTTTTTTCCTTAAAATATTTAACTTGATGAGTGAATATTTCGTTGAGAAAACGAAAAATTTTATGTATAATATTTTAGTCTTTTACTGCCAATTCTAGTTTTATTTTTTAAACCATTTAATTCTTTTATATTAATAAAATAAGTTAATTCACTTTATAGATGAAAGAGAATATGAAATATCATTTGCAAAAATTATCTGGACGTAGAAAGCAATTCAGAAAGAAATTTCTGTAACTTAAGATGCAAGTCGGATAGTGAGAAGCAAAGATCTATGAGAAGAATAGAAGACCCGTTTATGCCAAAGAGATAAATATAATATCATTTCGCATTTACTCAAGGATTTTTTACAAAATCAATAAAATGACAAATTTTGCATTTATGCCAAGGCCATTTCAGATTTTTCAAACAAATTCCACAAAATTTTAAGCTCCTCTGATCACAACTTAATAGTACCTATGATTTTTGTAAAAATGTTGTATATATTTCGTTGTCTTTGCTTATTTAACATTTTATCATGACGCTATCATTTTAAGTGCCAATATCTTGAATGTATTCATAAGAGCTTTTAAAAGAAATTAAATGAGAGAGCTACAAAAAGGAAGTTACCAATAAAAAGTAAGCCAAATTTTAATGGGAGTAGACAAGAAAGGAGCTTTTCCCCAATAAAATTTCGTTTGCAATCGGGAGCACAGAAAACAGAGATCTTGCCCATTTTGATATAACAATTTAAACTTTTACTTGCCCTTACCTTTACATTCGGAATGAATTGAACTATCGAACATGCCGCCACCACATTTAGATGCCTCTGTTGTTGTTGTTGTAGCCTGAGTTGTTGTGGGTTCGGAAGTAGTGGTGGTGAGCTCAGTTGTTGGTGAGCTGGTTCCTATTGTTGAAGTAGGCTGTGTAGAAGTTGTCGTTTGTTCTGTTGCTGCAGTCGTAGATTCTGATGTTGTAATTGATGGCTCAGTTGTCGTAATCGTAGATTCTGTTGTGGTAGTTGGTACATCTGTTGTTGTTGTTGTGGTAGTTGGTGCTTCTGTTGTTGTGGTAGTTGGTGCTTCTGTTGTTGTGGTAGTTGGTGCTTCTGTTGTAGTGGTAATTGATGCTTCTCTTGTTGTAGTAGTCGGTGTTTCTGTTGTTGTGGTAATCAACTCTGTTGTTGTAGTAGTAGTTTCTGTTGTGGTAGTCATAGCTTCTGTTGTCGTACTCGTCGATTCTGTTGCTGTAGTTGACGGTTCTGTTGTCGTACTCGTAGATTCTGTTGCTGTAGTTGAAGGCCATGTTGTAGTAGTTGTAGGCTCTGTTGAAGTAATCGAAAACTTTGTTGTCGTAGATTCTTTTGCAGTAGTCGATGGCTCTGTTGTAGTAGTAGTGGATCCCGTTGGAGTGGTTGATGACTCTGTTATCACAGTTGTTTCTTCTGTTTGCGTAGTCGTGTATTGTGATGAAGTTTCGGTTCTATCAGTCATAATAGTATTAATTTCTGTTGTTGTGATGGTCGTTGATGGCGTTGTTGAAGTTTTATCTTCTTTAACAGGCTCAATGGATGTCGCTTCGGTAGTGGTCATTAATGGCTTTGATAACTATGTGAAAATAACATAAACTTAAATTTTATAAATGCTTTTCAATAGGTATAATACAATTTATGATAATTTTCTTCAGTTAAATTAAGTCAACATTTCATATTTTAAAAGATATTAAAAGTTAAAGAAACATGTTATTAAAAGATGTACCGAAATAGAGCAGATTCCAATATCAAGTTCCATTCTATATTAATTATTTTACAATTTAAGAGAGCAGAGAAAAGTAACTACACTAAATTAATTGAAAACAACTCTTCTAATGAAATTATCAACTGACTTTCATATTATTATACTGATTTCGTTTTAAAGAAAATATTTACCAATGTAATGCTGGAAAGCACGATGAATATAGAAAAATGTTTCTTAAATATTTCATTATAATTTTTCAAAAAGAAAACATTTATTTTGTACATTAGAGGCTTCATCAAAAATGTCTTCTATCTATACAGTACACATTCTTTCACTGCTTACTTTTCTTATTAATATATTGAATATGTGCAAAAATATATAATAATATATATAAATATATAATAAAAAATGTATAATTAAATATGTGTACATAAAAATGTGAAAGAACGTTAACAATAACACATTCACGGACTGTACGATTATAAACATCAAATGTGACTCAATTGCATCATAAATACAAATGATGATTATATCTATTAATAAAAAAATTATTCAAATTTTTGGCTGTTTTTTTTTAGTTGTCTACACCCCCCCCCCCCCCTTCCCCAAGATATTTCTTTATAACTATTTCAAAAGAAAAGTCACTTTAACCCAAATCATAAAAATATAAAATTATTAGTTCTATTTCACATTGAAAAACTGACCGTGAATATGCTAAATGCTAAATTCCAAGCTACTGTTTCATGTAACATTTTTTAATAAGCTGAAATTTGTTACATTAGCTTTTTATTAATGTAATGTGGTTATTTTTTCATAGAGTTGGTTTGCAATGAAAAATTATTATAGGTATAAATAACAAAGTTTAAATGTATGCGGGCTACAAGAAATTTAAACCAATCTTCTTGGTGATAGATATGTTACAAAACTGCGTGCAATTTAAAAATTTTTTGCTATGAATAGATGTCACATTTTGCTATAAATTTTATTCCGTTTAAGAAATATTGCATTGACACATACACATACTGACTGACAGACAACTTGCAAAAAGA
>JAPMOR010088488.1:0-59446 GCA_026543865.1 Argiope aurantia | reverse complement strand
GGCATATCCTTATAGAAGAGATATCGTGGTAATAGAGGATTTAGAAAATGTGAGGAAAGGGTTTTGAATTAAGATTAGTTGAGACAAAATATCATCTAATAAGGTCGAGAAAAGGCACGAAAATGTTATTTATTTGTTTATTCTGCGTAGCTCAAAAAAAAAAAAATCATCATGTTAGAAGTGGGATTCGAACCCACGCCCACATTCGTGGACCAGAACACTCAACTCTACAACAGAGCAAGATGACGCTTGAGTCTGGCGGCTTCCTGACACATACGGCTGAGTCATTTAATAATGTACTTGAAGCGAGGAACGTCATACTGACAATAAAACGCCCGATTAAAGAAATGTATGGAGTTTGTGTGAGTTTTAATGAAGAACATGTGTGATTAATCTAAATTTATTTGCTAGAAACTAAAAAAATATCTTTTACATCAAGCTTTAAAGTTTTATGAATATTATGATTTTTCTTAAATTCATATTTACTAATTTCCAAATAGATTTTCATTTGAAGTAAAAGCAATGAATAAAGAATGTATAATTTTTCAATCTTTTATAATTAGGTACTAATAAACTTAATTCTTTCTAACGTCTTTTGATCTCAAGGATGGGAATGAATTTATTCAAATTGACGCAAAGAAAAAAAAAAAAAAAATCCAGACTTCCATCTGATTCCTCCAATTCGAAATGGATCTTCCCTGTCGAAACCTGTTTCTATAACGCCCCTCCCCCCATAAACATTTGTCTGCGCGCCATATACATTTTTTTTTATATAAAAGTCAATCCTTGTGCACCACAAAGTACCGCACAAGGTTACAGAAGTAAGTAGAAACAACTACATACATAGATAAAAATATGTACATATAAAAATATGGATAAAAACAACAGGAAAAAATAAACAACAAAGCTAATTAAAAATTGAAGCAGTAAAGGCAATAAATTTACAGAATGAGAAGAAAGCCATTTTGTGGTCGACCAAAACATGGCGCCATATACACAGTTCTTATGGTGGACACAAAGTTTATGTCATTGTTCCATTGGAGTCACATGATCTTCTTGAGTTAGGCGTGGTCCTCTATTTCGCGCAGTAATTGTCCTCGCACAATAGCATGCTTAATATTTTTTTTTTATACAGGGTTGATGCTATCGATACTTATTGAACGCTTATAATATAATTATTTTAAATATTTCATTATGAATTTGTTCTTGGAACCCATTTTGTTTACTATTTATTTAGAACATAAAGGTGGCTTCGCACGAGGCCAACAGTTGCGCGCAATTGTTGTCTCTCTGCTGTTGCCCCTGTATTGTCTCCATGTGAACAGTTGAGGCAATGTCGATGGGACAATGACAAATTTTTTTCCCGTCGGGACAACCATTTGCCATTGTCCTGTTGCAGTCACGTGATTTTCCTGAATAGGCGTGATCTATTGCGCGCAATAGCTGGCCTCGTGTGAACCCACCTTAAGTCAGATAATAATTTGTGTTTACTTTTAAAACTCAATTAATAACAGCAATTTTCATACACTTGAAGAGCAGTTTAATTAATATTTTTTACAATGTACTGTTTATTCAAGTTATATTTTTAGATGATGTGCGAGTGATTTCATGCAAGTTTGATGCAAGAAGATAGACAATTAGATAGAAAAGAAGTACTATTTTATTCACAAAATAAATAACAATATATTTAAAGGAAATGATGTGTAAAAAAGCACTTATTAATGCATTAAAAATAAGAATTAAAGTAGATTTTTGGAATTTAAATTATATTTCATTATTATCAATATAATGAAATCTTGGAGTCAATTTATAAACCTGAATAGTTAAGTTCACAATATATTTAATTAGTGCAATTTCATCGATAATGCTTAAGCACACAATATTTGAAAACTATACTACAACAAGAAGTGATTACAAAATAAGACACGGAATTCTTTCTTTGCAAGCATAGAAAAAGAAGTAAAAAAAAAAAAAAAAAAAAAATTAAAAAAGACATAAACCATGAAATTTTTCAAAGTGCAAGAAAATATGCTGGCTATATATTGAAAATGCTTTTCTTAAACAAATAAATTATACATGATGTAAGAAAAGCACAGTTTTTGAAATACAGTCAACATGGAGAAAAATGACGATGCTTTATCACCAGAGATTCTTGATGGTGGATTTTGATTTGCTCACATGATGTCCTCGACATCTGATTGCAATTAAAAAAAGCACTAAATGTTGCTTCAAAACGGGATGTTAATATAACTAAACTAAACTAATTTGTTACTATCTTAAGGTAATATACTTTTTTATTCAATTTGTAACATAATTATGGCGGCGATAAAACACCGAGGGATATTAACTTCAAATGAAGTTATAGTTATTATATTAAAGACCATTTATGCTAAAATGTATTCCAGAATTTTGCAGTAGTCTCTTTTATGGCGAAATTTTCAAAATAAAATCCTCCACTTTTACGATTTGCCACTAAAAGAGCTTTTATAAATCTCAAATGACAATATATGTATTTTTTAATGCAGATAGATATTCTTTTTTTTTTCCTCCACAGTTCGCGCTATCAAAATTACGAAGTCATTTCCAAAATAGTTGTCGCGTAGCTTCAATATGGAGTTTTCACCTAAATTAATGTTCGAACATAATTTCATTGTATTATGTTACTAGCACATACTCCATATGCATCACTAACAAAAATCTCTCGTCATTGCGTAACATGAAGAACGCTTGCGAAATCAATCAGCGCAACAACATAAAATAAAACCGATATAAAAATATTATATTGACTTTACACTTTTATTTTTCTTTGTAATTATGATATTGTCTGATGAACTGAATTCTGAGAAAAAAAAATAGTTGAAAATGAAGACGCGCTAAAAAAAAATAAAAATACCCAAGATACTTAATTTAATTTAGATTAATTTTTTTTATAAAATTTCAAAATTAACCAAATAATCCAACACATATTAAACTTGCAAAATATGAGTCAAAATAATATTATTTATGCCGCGCCAATGTCACTGAGATCCGTTCGTACTGTCTTTTAGCGCTCCCCACGTGTCGTTCTCAAACCAGGATGAGGTCTGCTGCACTTCGTATCATTCTAAACTTAATTCTAATGAACGAATATCTTCCGGTATAAAAATCTACTAATTATTATTAATTACTGTTGTTGGTGACCGCTTGGTTCGCCAGAAGTATTGTTTGTAGTTAATTTCAATCAAATGTCTTATGTAGAACCCGGAAAGCAGATTCCCGCAAAATGGTATTTTTAAGCATCAAATTGTTACAGATATTCATGACGTGTTACTTTAATAGTTTTACACCTATTCTGCTTATTGGGTATATATTATTATAATTTTTCACCAATTCTGTTAACACCTATTGTGTATACATAAGCCTTCCTGATGGAATGGAATCCCATGGCATCATAGTATTTTTAAAAGCTGAAGTTTTGGGGCAAACTGTTGTCTTTTGTGTTAATATGTTTGAGTGTTCCCATAGAGTACGCAGATAATTAATAAAATATTTCTTCCATAGGTTTTAGCACTAGAAGAAATTCAGACGGTAAACATCCTGATAAAACAATATAAAATTTTTTTAATAGTTTAAAAGTCACTTTTGTGGATAAATGTTTTTGGAAAACTGGTTACAATTGTAAGAATCTGATCAATTATGTTTAAGGTAAGTAACTACGCTAAAAAGTCAATTTTTTTTTTCAAAACTATGATTTTTTTTTAAAAAAAATATTCTTAACGTTTAAACAGTTTTTTAATAAAACTGTTCGAATTTTGTTTCTAAGTCGATTTTTCGGAAAATTATACACGTTTTAATGCTATTTTCTTAAATTCTAATCTGTAGTATAATTTTTTTTAACGAAAAACCTCATAAATTAAAATCTAAAGCATATTTCTTATTCAAATTTGATATAATAATTTCTCAATTTGTTCTGCAGTTCCTGAATTGCAGAATACGTATTCCATTTATTTAGAAATATTTTATAGTTGCTTTAACGTTTCGCAAGGAGAAAACAATTTCATGTAATTTGTTAATCGAATATATAAAGAATGAATAGAACTACAGCTTATATTTTAGTTCGAGAACAAAGTAATAAGCTATATGCAAAATTTTAAGCATATTATTTTATACCCTTAATTAAAGAATTTTTGCTTCATACCTCTTTTTTAGCCCCCCCCCCCCAAAAAAAAAAGCTTTCTCCCCGGATGTTTTTTTTTGTGTAAATTTATATATATATATATATATTTTAAGCCGTTTTTCAGAAAAATTTAAAAGATTTGAGGGCAATGTCACGGAGTGCTTGAACTGAAGGTCCTTAACCTGAGGACATAATAGGTGAATGGAGTAATGGTATGGCAATGAGATTGTGCTTAGATCATTAAAGGTATTACTTAGGTGATTAATTTATTACTAATAAATCGGACTATTACTTAATCACATATCTTAACCGAGTGTTTATATTCTTCTATTATTTCATTGCGTTTATTTTTGTTATTATGCATTTACAAATATTAAGTGTTCATTTACATAACAGCGTGCATACCGCAGCCAATGAATCATAATAAATAAACAGAAAAATGCACTTCACATAGTTACTAAAATAATATAAAAAAAAATAACACCAGTTAAATCATTAGCAGGATAATAAATTAAATTGTCCGATTTATTAAAAGAACGGCCTTATATCGTTTTCTGTCTAGGACTCCAAACTGCCTAAATTCCCCAAAAGAATCTGGAAATTAATAAAAAAATATTAAAATAAATAAATAAAATTAAAACTACTTTGCTTCGAGAAAGAGTTTATGAAAAAGATAAAAGCAAATCTTATATAATTTTTAAATTAGTTATCAGTATTTGCACATCTAAATACAGAAAAATTTAATTTAAAAACCAGCCAAAATTATTGAAAACGTTGTACCATCAGGAAAAAATTTTTTAATTACCAAAATGGTTGAACATTTAATTTTTTTTCTTAGCAAATTTAAATTTCAATCGCAACCACTATATTCGGGAGAAGGGGGGAGGGGAGGAATCAATTATATATTCGCCGACCTCCTCTTATAACAATGGGCGAGGTTTAAAACTATATCTTTCCTTTTTTTCTGCTTCATTATCGAATGCTAATGGCGTCAAGGAACTCGATTTGCTGATTAGAGGGGAGTATCACGGAGTGCTTGAACTCAGGGTTCTTAACCTCCGGACATAACAGGTGAATAGGATAAATTGCATGGCAATGAGATTCCTTTGTAAGTAAGTGATGGTGCAAGAAAAAAAAATTGAGGATTTACTTAAAATATGAAAAATTATAATAACACACACAAAAAAAAAAATGAAAAAGATTTTACATTAATAAATTTCAGCAAAATCGGTCCACAGTCAAGTGGAAGACAAAGCTAAGGTGTAGTCGTAAGTTTCAATTTCTTTAAATGCGATTATCTAATTTTTCGAAGCACTTTGAGTCTTACAAGGTTGCAAGGGATGGACCTCGTATTTTTGAACCGCGGTCACATGATGAGGACGCCAATTGAGCTGGCACCCCCTCTCTACACCACACAACACCAGCGGGAGGACGTTTGGTCATGACGGATTTAACGTGTACCAGAACCGCTTACATGACATTTCTTCGGTGGAATCGGGTCACGAACCTGAAACCCTCCGGTTCCGTGACCTTACCACCAGGCTACCGCGGTCCATTTTATAGATTCGTTGTTTATTCTTTTGCGATAGCTTGGATTTGGGGTATAGTTTAGCTTTGGCTCTTTTCTAATGATTTTAGTGATATATATTTTGAAGGTTAATGGCGTATCCAGTGTCACTCCGAGGTAAACTGTTTTGCTTTTCCAAGGAATGTCTTTACTAAAAAATTTATGTAGGGAGAGGAGTAATTTCTTTTTCCAAGAGAAGTACACAGCTAGGCCCTTATCAATGTTAATTTGGAATATTCCACAGGGCAAGCCATTTCTCTATGAGTCTGTTAAGGAACTCAGTGATGCTTTTATGTTTAAAGTGACTGATTTGTCAAGGTGCCAATAAACATAATCATGACTAAATAGCGGAAATCAATGAATTCAGGTCTGACATTTTTATTATTCTACATTTCTGCTGATTATATTCTTTTTTCACAGATCAATTAGTATTATTTCCTTTCACGATTTTTTTTTAAATTTTGAACTCGACATTGCACCTTTTTTTTTCTGTCAATGGATTATTATTTGCTTCAATCCGACACTCAAATAAAAACTAATCTTTAAAATTAATTTTGATTTCAATGTTCTTAACATTATAGAGAAGAGAATATTCCAATGCAAGGAAAAAATTTTTTTAATGCAATTACATCTAATAATTATTTCTTTTCTTTCTTAAGCCTTCTGCTAACGTACATAATACTTTCTACTACACTCAGCCACTTATAAGACACCAGTAAGTCACGCATGCACAGAAGAAATATCGCGCATTATCTGAAACTGCGGACAATAGCAAGTTCTTGTCTTGATGGGTAGTACTTGCTAATGTACATTTTCTATGCATGCGTGGTCTTACTGGATGGATTATAGCTGACCGAGTGTAAACCCTACATTAATCTGTGACAAGTAGATCTGAAATAAGGTTAACAGCCCGTCCAGATGGACACATCTGATAAATAAAAGATCCTTATCGCGAAATAGAGATAGCATGGCGAAGGAAAGTAGATATTTTTCTGCATTATTTCCGAGTTCGTTTCTATTTAAATACGATTCCTTTCCAGAATCGCAGACCATCAGTTACTTTTGGACGATTGCACCCGGATGTATGCGATACCAAGGTCACTTGAATGGTGATAAGCAGTGAGTAAAATGGAGTATTTCTGGAGTAAATATCGACTTTCATCCCGTTACACGCGTTGTTTGTTTCAATGGATTATTATTCTGGCTGTGATTTTGTGCCATGATATTTCTTTTTAATTCAAGACTCTATTATTAAAAGTAATTAATAGATGTGCTGATATTCCTTTTATCGAGTATATCACATATTAAACTTGAATACTTTTTATTTCGAGTCCAAAAGAGAATATGAAGACATGAGAAAACTAACATAATTGAATTTTGAGCACACATATAAATTCACATGGAAATCTTTCATCTAAAGTTATTAATGAGATTATTTATTTCACAAAGAAAAAAAAATATTTACATAAAAATGTAAAAGTTCGTTTGTTCAAAATCTTAAATCTCCGAAATTTCTTCACCGATTGCTTTGAAATTTTGACACAACGTTCACACAAATTTTGAACGCGTTTTTTATATATCTATTACACAGATATCACACCTGTAATTTATTTTCGAAGCAATATACGCTGTACTAACTATTTTACAAATCCATTCCGATGTTTTCTATTGTTAAACTGAATTTTCATAGATCTCGAAATAAATTATTTTTTGTAACAATACGCTGGAATTGACCTGTGTCCTTTACCATAACCATCATTTCATGAGCATAGTTTATTTTTTCTTTCATTTCGTTTATTTTAAACTATTTTTTAATGCAGTTGAGCTGTGTCGATTGTTTATCATTTCTATTCAAATTGTATCCTGAAATTGACTTCTCCAGGTATATTTATTCTTGCAGATCGAAATATTTCGTTTCTCACAGTACTGCAATTGAACTATGTCGATTGATCTATGTTTGAATTAGTTAATCAAACTTTAATATTTTAAAAATAAAAAAAATACCAATAATTATTTAATAATAAAATCTATATAAAAAAATTTAAACTTTCGTCACGATTTAAGACGCTGCAAAACTTAGCTATATTTGGTAGTACCTCTGTATTGCACATGCAAAGCAAATCATTTGAACGACACAAACGGAGATCTAGTCAACAAACAACCTAGCATATATATATAAACGAGTCAGACTGTACATCACGCATCCCAAACACGATGAATGCGTCTCTCTTTGCATGCTGCTGGTAAATGTGCAACATCATTCCAGTAATTGAGAATTCTCAATGGCATTATACGTCACTTTTTGCAATGCAGATTAAATTCTGTATTGGAGGAACGGCCAATATTGAGATATATGCATTAATGACGGCTACAAATGTTACTCTTTCAACAAAATGTCATTGTTGCCTTGACTCGAATCATTTTGTTCCTTCATCTCCTGTATATATATATATATGTAATGATATTTTAATTCTAATTTCAATTTAATTAATTTCCAAGATTTTATCTCAATTTGGTTCATAATAACTTTATTCTAAAATATTCTCTTATTTCTTGATCCAATTCCACTTTCTCTACTTAATTAATTCAAGAGAAGCTTTATAAAATTGCTGAATCGACTAAACGCCGATACTTTCACACGCTTGGCGTGAAGGGGTAAAAAACTGTCCAGTAAGCACATTCTTTTTAAAAGATCCCTGTGTTTCCTTTACATATGATTGACATGCGTCAGAAATCCCTATCAGAATCTTAATAATATATTAGCACTCTAAAATAATATTTTCCCTATCCATATCTCATGTTATATAAGAAGAGGGATAATTTATTTCTCTCTTCTTCCCCACTTCTGTTTTTGCAACTCGTCTTTGCTTGTAAATAATGATGCTTTCCCGATGGATTAAAAAGAACTTAAAAATGTAAAAAGTCTCTTCACTATCTTCAAATTGAATTCTGCTTCACAACAAATAATGCTTACATATATATATATATAATGATGTCTCTTAACCTAATTTAAATCTAATTCATTTCCTAAATTTTTATCTTAATTTAGCTCATATTACTTTCATTCTAAAATGATCTCTTATTTCCTGATGCAATGCCGCCTTTTTTTACTTAATTAATCCTACATGAAATCCGTAAAACTGCTGTAATCAGCAAGTTCTCATGCTCCAAGTGAAGGGATAAAATCTTTAATGCTTAGCGCATTCTTTTAAAAAAGCCTACATTTCACTATCCTGAATCGACATGTATCACAGAAATTCCTATCAAAATCTCATTGTAAAAACCATTCAAGAGAAAATTTCACTCTCTTTTGCTTTTGTGTCGCGATGGAGACTGACGTACTTTTTACCGCTTATTCTTGTGCATAACTTATCTTATGCCTTCCGGGATGGAATAAAACGAAGTTTTTAAAATTTTCTTCATTTAGGCTACGCAGCTGCTATATATATATACAGCTGCTGCGTGGCAGCAGATTTACAATTGTAGCATTGAAATCACAAGTCAAATTTCGTATATCTAATTCGTTGTGGAACATGTTCGCATACAGATATAATTCCAAAAATCATTTTTCGGACTCGTAAAATCTAAAATTTCGAAACCTCGTATTCGATTTTTTTTTGACGATTTCAGTTTTTTTATTCATGTACATTTCTACACAAAATTTTCTATTTTTCCCTCCAATAAGCAAAAAAAACCTCGAATGATTTATTTCCTTCCTGAGATTAAATATTAATATAAATATTCGAAAATTCGTAGTATATGAAATTATTTATAAACTGAAATAAAAAAGTTACCCTAAATTGTACAAGATTGACCAAAGATATAGAAATTTAACGTGGCAAAAAATCAAAACCACTTTTAAGTCATTTGAATGCAATATATGATAAATACATTGGAATTATCTATAAGTATGCGCAGTTAGCTAAACAACTTTTCGCAACAACATAGAGGTGAAGATTGCGGCCAACAACGATCACGACCCGACCTCTTCCCTCATGAAAGCGAAGATAATTCGACACCACAGTCTTATACGTTACCGGGAGGCGCGAAATAATTACAGTACCGGAGATCTCATACTTGATGTGAACCTTTCGGTGGCTCATATAAGATATATAGATTAGATCAATATCAATGCTACTCGCACAGCTGAATACAGTAATATGAAGAATCAAAAAAAGTAATTTCGATATTGCGTTCTATATCAAATCATTCGAGACAGTTTTTGATTTATGACGAATTAATCCCAATAAGAAAGTCGACGCAATACACTCGCATTCGAATTTGATCTTTGTATGTAAAACATAGAATGTAAAATTATTTAAGTGAAAGATACAAGTTTAATAACTTGGTTTTCGTATTCAGTAACCGCGGAATACGAATGGATGCCCTCTGAATGAGTTTCAGGTTCGAACTCGCAACGGCCGAATAACAAGACCACTAGACAAAAGTGTACACTGGTGTCCGGAAGTTGCTATCTGGCTTATGAAGTTACCACCACACGTTCTCCTATCAACTTTCTTGTATAATTCTAAAAGAAGGGTGCAATCTGTAAATTTCGTACAGAGAAGGGAATTGGCCATACATTTAAGAACGGCATCCATTTTCGTTGACCGTTACGATTCAGAATCTGACTATGATTTCCTATTTGGCTGTAAAAGATAATATACCATAATTCATATATCTAACTCGCTAAAATTTTCAATTATGGTCACGCACACATACATACGAATATATTGTGAAGTAGATGATAGATTTATCACTAAAATCTTGTACACATCTATAATTCCAAAGGTATAACATTGTGCACTAAATTTCATTCTATTCAGATTGCAGCGTTTTTATACTTCAAAAATGATTTTTTTTTTGACACACGAAGTTCTAAGATGTGGACATTCATTATAATTTAGAAGTCGAATTTTTTGGCGGCAGCAGTATTGTCTCTTAGTGCTTCATGTACGAGAAATTGTCCACTCCTCCAGTCTAGATGCAGATCGAAATAATAAATTTTCTCTAAAAGAAGACAACCAAAGGTCACCATCATACGCACGAAGTGCATAATGGCAAATGAAACAGAATTTGCAAAACATACTCCTACATTTTGGTTTGCAGAAATTCACTTCAGATTCACCAATTTTTTGATCGCGTGTTACCTGAATGGTAGACTTAATTTCACCTTAAAATGTGTTTCTCATAACATATTTGTAAGAGTACATGTACTGTTTCGCACTCGCCAACATCAAGTATTCATTGCGAAAAACCGATTTACACTTTCCCGTCCTTACGTCATTGCTACAAGCCAATGTCTCATCTCCAAAAAATTGCTTCGGGCAAGGAGATAAACAATCGAACTGATTTGAAGCGTATTTGCCTGGCGATTCAATTTAGAATCGAATAGTGTTATACGAAATGTTTCACAGGAAAACACAATTCTATAGTTAGAATTCAATTATTAAAAATTTAATTATAACCATCTGAGCTATTTTTTAGAAATTTATCAACATCTTTTACCAGTAAGCGACTCCTAACAACAGAAAATGAATGTGTAATAAAGCAGACGAGTTTCAACACGAAACCGAAACCAAATAATTACTTAATCGCTTAAATGTTTTGCCATACGTGCATCGATTTATCGAATTTTGATAGTTGTAAGCAAAAAATAAACCATTCATAACGATTATAATTCAATATTAAAATTACTTCGAATACATAGATAAGTCAAGTATTCAAAGGATTGCCATTTGAATCAAAATAAGAAAATATTCCCAAAATAGAAAGTGTCATCTTATTGGACAGTGGAGAAAATAAAGTTAAGTGGTTAAGAGATGGATTTGGCAGTAAGCCAAACCTTAACAATCGAGTCACTCATTCAATGGATTCCAATGTAACCGAATTTTAATGCTTTCTAGGGCTGTTCAGAGAAACATTCCCCAACACCAGCATCTCTAACTGATTCATTTACTATTTTCTTTTTTAATTTATCTTTTCCATTTTCATTGCTCACTGAATTCTTAATATGGTGGAAAAAAAGCCCCTCAAAAAAAAATAAATAAAATAAAAACGAATGTTTAAAATAATTATAGGAAGGTTTGTTGCTCCAAAATGCGCCAGCCGCACTTGCCCAACAATTGCGCACAATTCTGTTGTTTCGATATTTTTTAATAAGGTAGGGACAGTCATTTCTACTTATTATTCAACAGGGAAAGTTTTCACATAACATCTCAGTGACAAAATGAAAGTCATTCCTATGTCATTTAACATACACAATTAGTAAGTTAGGCAAGATCGTAGTTTAACCCCCCTGCTTGGCGCACTTTTCAAAAATAGCCAGCCACGAGTTTGCGCCGTGTTTTTAGGACAAGTCCTAGACTAGAGAAAATGGGTGTTGAGAAGAAGGGAGTTAAACTACGATTCACCCGTGAGTTATATTAAATAATTGACGTTTCAGGTCAATACAAGAAGCTTCATGAAATCGCGGCACTTTCGTCATCAATTAAACAATTTTCGAAAGCAAGTTTGATATCGTAGACCATCGATGATTACGGCCAAATTTTGTTCAAATAATAGATGGTCATACAGCAACCTTCCCTATTCGAAGATAGTTGCAATTAAAACTAGTGCATGAAAAGTAATCAAATTTCTTATAGTGATTGTCGTTGAGACGGAAGAGGCGCAATATTTGTTCCCAAGGAAGGCCAGCAGGAACGAGAATGTTGTGCATGGACCAGGGAACATTGATGTTGATTGATAAAAGATTATTTTCCATGAGTTTCCTTTCATGCATCTCCTTCAATCTGTATATGAAAATTGGCTTCATTAGTTTTAGTTGCATATGTTTCCAAACAAGGAACATTATTTTATTTATCATTATAGCCATTATGGGTGGGTTTTTTTTATATATATTAATCTACAAAACCACTCCAAGAAAGTCTGCCAAGCTAAAGAATCACATTCAGAGGTAATGATACACCATATTAAAATTTTTTGTCACCAACTAAACTGGATAATATCTAACATTTTCTATAACGTGAAGTTTTTTTATTCCTATATAATGCGCTCATTTTATTAAATGTCCATTTCATATTTTAGATACCAAAACTGAATCCAAAAGAGTTATCAGGTAAGCATACATTGACATTGCATCATTTCAAAAAGCATAAAAAAAAAGGAACAAAAATGACAGTATTTTTTTTTTAAATTCCCGAGGGACATTACAATTATGGTAATGTTGAAAATAACTTTCATCTAGTATTTTAGATTAAATAAAAATAGCCATAAGCATTGCATAATAAAAATTGCATTACCTCCGTTTTTACAATTTTTCTTCTTTTTTATGCAGGACTAATGACTTTTGGCGAATAGTTGGTTCGCCAGGGATATAGATTATATTTAAATGAACCGTCAAATTATCATACATTGAAGATATATAATTTGATTTTTCTTAAATATGTGTTCAGTTCATTATATACAAGAACCTTTCTAATGGCACTATTAAAAACGTAAACGTCCGATTCATCCATCTTCAAACTTTTGTGGTATTGTAACTGCATTTATTTTATTCGTCTTGTAAATTACACTGAAACTAAACAACATGCTTCTTTTTTAGCTTTCAACAATGAAAAAAAAAGTAATAAGTTGAAATGATGAAACAATAACAATAAACAAATGATAAAACAATGAAAACGGTCAGAATTTCAGGAAACAATGTAATCTATAGTGAAAAATTAGGGGAAGAATAGCATGAATATTAATTTGGTATTATCAAAAGAGTATTTTAAAGTTTAAAATGGTATCAAATACATTTTGAGCACTAATATTTTCTGAAGTTGCCACGGAAAAAAGTCAAAATTCTGCTAATTTATAGATTAAAAAAAAAAAAATCGTTTATGAGGTGCACACACACACACCTTTATTTTTAGCAAAAAGTAAAACAAGTGCTATTGATTATTTCGCTTTAATAAGCTATTTTTTAAATCTTCATAAAATATTTTAAATGATATAACTAACCAATTTAATAAAAAATTTATAAAAGCACCTTTTTATAAATTTATCAAATAGTAGAACTTTTAATATTTTCAGTCTTTAATAAATAAATAATTATCAACACTACGGAATTTTCAAATTATTTTCCGAAAATCCTCGTTGGTAGCGCAAGATGTATGAAATCAAAAAATTTAATTAACATATAATAAGTCAAGGAAATATTAAAATACAACATTGCCAGTGACAACTTATAAGTGTATAAAATTTCATAACTTTAGCATATCAAAAGTAAATGAAAAATTGAACACAAAATTTCGGCTTTTCAAGCATGAAATATTCACCTTAAGCTAAAAGTGTATAAAAACGTATATCAGAAGTCATAATACAAATATTATATTGTGACATCTTCTAACAATATTTCTTTGAAATTCATTTAATATCTCGTCAAATATTTGAATTTCAGAAATCACTCAATGTAACGAAATTCATATTTCCTTCATAATTTGCATCATAAACGAGGGTAAGCTTCTAGAGGATTTCATACTATTTTTTTATGTACTGAACTATAGTATAAGATAACTAGTCAGAAAGTTTAGAAAAGAATAATTCATTTAAATTAAATATAGTGAAATAATTCATTATTAAATTTTTAAAAATTAACATATATATATATTAACATATATATATAGCTTACAAAAATGGAATATATCTACAAAATATTTCTTGTATATTATATATATATAATCAGTTTACTTGTTTAAATCATATACAATACCACTCACCTTGACGGATCCAAATGAAATTAGGTACTTAGGTTCCAGCAATTCAATATGTTTTCCCGCAAAACTTTCTCTCTCTCTCAAAAAAAAAAAGCTTTACAGTAACATGCATTTTATTCATGTACTATTTTTTTCTTATTTTTAAAGATAATTTAAATAATTTTTATCAATTCTACCTGCAGATAATTTCTAACCAAGGGCGACTCGAGCTCAGAAGTTAGTGCTATAAAAATTATTTACCAAGAATTTGCAGAAGCTTCTTTTTTAAAGCTATTTTTCTATAATAATAAATTTTTAATTTCAAAGCCGAACATGAAGTTTGTTATATTTCAAATATATTAAACAGCCAGTATATAAATATCTTATAGATTTGTCAATGAAAAATTACGTGAATGTATAAATGCTGATTCAGCAAATAAAAGTACCAGAGCCTTTCTACACTTCCATTCTCCCCCCATTCGCTCGATAATGCTTCTTCAAAAATTATTAAATAAGATATATAATAAGTGATATGCAAATTTATCGTTCTATATATGGGGTAATTAATAATAATTATCCCTCCTTATAAAAATTTTCAACTTAACAGCAATTTAGAAAATTATCTATATAATATTTTTCGGAACTTGACATCTAACGAAAGGAAATAAAGAACATATCAATGCAATAAGAAGAGTGATCGAAACCAAGAGAGGAACACGCACAGATGACTAAGTCGAACGCAATTAATGGAGGAGCGGGAGTTTAGTTTAGTTTTAAGGAATTAATAAAGAAAGATAAATTCATTAATAACAATTTAAAAGAAAAAAAAATGAAATGAAATTTGCATCATAATATTAACGGTCGATTTTGCTTTCGCAGTCATATTGGTGCAGTGTGGCGACAAGTGAATGAAAGAGAGGAAATCCCAAAGCACTCTTTGGTCAAGTATTTATTTTCGGATTAAGTTAACAGATATTAAATATTTTTACCTTTAAATACATAACTTTTACAACTTTAATAACAGTCGAGAGCAATTAGTCGCCCGTTATGACAACTGTTTACAACTTTTTTTTAAAAATTGATGTTTGTTTTGGGTCATGCAGCATTGCAATTTCTATAAAGTTTATTTTATTTAAAGAAATAAATAACAAATTAAATCTACCAATCTACTATTATCTAAACGTCTTTCAAGTATTTATTGAAAGAACTGCTTGGATAAAGCATACCTATTTCAAGAATGCTTCATTACTCTTATGCAGATGAAAACATCTAGGGTATTCGATATTGCGCTTTATTTGTTGCAAACTAAATATCAACAGTCAATTTTAAATGCACGACTGACTGCACTTTATATAGATACTATGCAATCCATTCTCAGCAGGACGTTTATACGAGGGGAAAAAAAACACACCCTAATATTTTTGCACGTTCCAAGAATTATCAGTTTTTTAGTCGGAGAACAAGATTAAAATTCTTTATATATAAACAACAGCTATGACATCGGCGATAAGTTAATAGGCATATCTATAAAATAAGATAGCCTTTGTAGAAGTACCTTGTACTTTACCGCAAGTGTAAATGAAGTACGACTTTCGTTAAAATGCTATTTATCGCTTTCATACAGGTAAAGGAATAAAATAAAGAGCAGTAACAAGCATTTAAATAAAGTGTGCGAAAATATACACATTCAGCATTGGATAGTTTGTAGCAAATCAGTACACTTCTCTTAACCTTCTCGTTGAGGAATACAATACGGCACGTTTTGTATAGAGAAGAGAATCCAGTAAGCATTTCAGATTGCACACCACTGAATATAATCCCCGTTGTGTGGTAATTGCATGATCTTTGATACGGACGAACGGTTTTTGTATTATGACCACGAATAAAAATTAATTTACCTGGTCAACTATGTTTTGGAATTATATGTTTAGATACACATGAATAATCTTTCAATTGATAAATACGATTAAAAATTAAAAGGAAACCTATGATTTTAGCTTAATAATCATACATTAAATTTCACCCATGCATCTTGCTGCGTATATGAATCATCTTATTTACCCACATATGAGTAGATAACCCATTTTTTGATAGATTTAATATACGATTTTAGTAATCCATCCATACGCCAAATAACGCCTATATAGCTCGTTGCGTTTTCGAAATTCACAAACGGGAAAACTCCTAGTTGAAAAATTTCGTCCAAAATATCATAAAAGTTTTCAATATCGGTGTTAAGAATGTAAACAGAATTTCATTCCAACAGTTTGTTATGTGATTTATGCCCACAAACAAAACGACCAATACGCTTTGCAAATCATACTGTCAAAATATAAATCAAAATTTTCGGTGATTACATGAGAAAATAAAAACTGGTGACAGCGCTCACCATAAACATAATGTAGGAACGGTATTTTTTACAATAGCAAAAAATAATTGTGGTTAATTTTGAAACTCAGCTTTTACGACAAAAAACGATATCGCAATAGAGATGTCGACAAGTTCGGACACATCATTACAAACGGAGAAATAATATTTCAGACTTTATGTTAACATATGTATTGCTATTAAATCGCCAATGCCAAAAGAATACATAAAAGCGCAAATAATCGTAAAACTACGCAGGTTTTACATGGCAGGAAGTTGTAAACGAAAAGCAATTGCAAAAATTTCCGGCAGTGTATCGCAACACAGATGTCGAAAAGTTCAAAACATTATTGCAAACGAAGAAATAGGATTTCAGATTTTGTATTAACATATGTATTGCTATTAAATCGCCAATGCCAAAAGAACACAAAAAAGCGTAAATAATTGCAAAACTATAGAGATTTTACATGGCAGGAAGTTGTAAACGAAAGGTAGTTGCTAAAATTTCTGGTAGTGTATCGCAATACCGATGTCGCCAAGTCGGACACATCATTACAAACGGGGAAATAGGATTTCAGCGTTATTGCTATTAAATCTCTAATGGCAAGAGAACACATAAAAACGCAAATCGTGAAACTACGCAGATCCTCCAAGGCAAGAAGCTGTAAATGAAAGGTAATTGCTAAAATTTCCGGCAGCGTATCTTAGCAGTTTTCATTTGTAGAATGTAGATAGGAAGTATCAGAAAACAAGCAGATCGATAAAAAATATTTGTAAGTAATTATGACGTTAAAAGTATCGATTTACAAGCGATTATAATGTTCCAAATCATACGATATAAAAACTGACAGATAAACTATACAATTTCATGGTATCATTTTGACACAGAAGAAAATAATCCTTTTATTATGTGAATGAGCATGAAAGTAAAGTGTGTTTTTTATTGATTTTATATAAACAAAAAATATAACACTCCGGAAATCAAAGGTATTTCTCAAATCACCAATCGAATCATTCGTTAAGTCATATTTAGAAAAATTCGAATAAATAGTAACGCACAAATTTGTTGGTATAAAGGAAGTCAACGAACTACTTTTCACGAATACGTTTGCCGTTTATTCTTTATCGAATTTTCGATCAGTTGCTGCGGGTGAATTTAAATTCTAAAATGCTGCATCTTTTCTTTGTTTCTATATGCAACAAATGCGTACACTTCTTCATGATTTTATTGAAAATTAACAACAAAATCAAAAGATAATATCGGTCGGTTAGTTACACAAGTTCGACTGCAAGTACATATATAAGTTCGAAGGCGAGCAAAAACAGTTAGCGACACAGTTCGATAAAATATTTGTAACAAGAACAATAAAGTCTGCTAATTGAAGATATATTTTTTTAAATGCAATTCGGCATTCTATCTTACAATATTCCATATCCTTAAGAAGTTCAACGACATAAAGCAGTAAACAAACATAAGTCAAAGAATCGAACTTATTGATGCGAAACAAGTAAACATAGCAAAAATATGCGATGAATTGTAAGATTTGGCAAAATTCGGCACAGACATTCAAAAAATTAGCGGTTATCCATAATCGAAGAAAATACAGTACGGATTACATGTTATCGGAAAGATACAACGTCACAACTATTGTTATTGTTTTGTAATATTGAAAAATTATCGTTTGTTAAAAATGTAATAAATAAACGGCGAAATTTCATTGGAAAAATGGCGTAAAAACATATTTCGAAAAAACAGAATGAGCCGATTTGACGAGGAAATAATCGATGGATATTTAATAGATTTTTTCGATCATGAGCGCAAATTAGTTTTTCCAATTCAATTTGAATGAACATATTCTTAGAACTGCAAAATCGTTTTCAAAACAAGTTTAACGAATTTGAATTTAAAACCAAGTGTTGGATCATGAGCAGTAACTGAAAATTCAAGAAAGAACATGAAACAAATACGGCCAGAACATGCATAAAGTTATGATCTTATATTTTCTAACGTGGAAGAAAACTGTTGAAGAACAACGGCTCTCGCACTGAAAGCGTATAAGTTATTCGTTATGCACATTTTTTAGAAACTGGATAGTATACATTAAAATAATTTTCATTCCTAATTATAAATAGCGGGACATTATTAAATTACTGAATAATACTAAAATATACATTCATTAAAAAAAATATCGCAATCAAGATGGAAAAAAACGATGACGCTAACTCGTAACATGAGCACAATTTCTCAAGCAGAAATCGCATATGGTAAGAAGAAGAAGTATAGATTATTTGTACATAAGCATTGATTTATATAAATAAAATCAAAACGGATAGATGTGCAATGACTTCGGAAAATCACACATCAGCAATAATGACAACCGGTTTTATTTGCATTGATAAACTAATTCTATATTTGTAAGCAAAAAAATTTCTAGATATTACATAATATGAACAGTATTCGGATAATGGCGGAAGGGAAAAATATGCATTATTTTACACTAAAAGATATATAATATAGATAGAATTTAATAATACAAATTTAAGTAATATTGTAAATATTCATTGGATTTTCGCAACACAGAAATTTAAAATTACTTTTAACTCTAAAGTTATCGCAACTGGCCAAATTACTACTTTTCGCCTGCATTTCCATTTATCAATAAAGCATAGACCAATCATAAAAAACTGTATTACTGCAATAATAATATATAGGAAGGGCAACAACATCTAAATAGCAGTGCAAACATGAAATGCTCTGGGCTGCTACTTAAAGTGTTGTTTTACTTTCTTATAATTAATTGATAAAGTAATTAAGATATGATACAAATTAAGAATATATGATTAAACAACTTAGAAAGGCAAACAATATGTCCTGGCCAAATAATTTTCTCTTTGAATAAATTTATCAAGGCAATATAAATAGTAAATTGAATTTTAAGAGATAGGAAAAAAGAATCAGACTAGATTTGGTCTGAAAAACTTGTAACACAAGTTAAGAAAAAATTATTTTAAACTGTAAATGAATCAGTATTTATCATTTTCTCACTTTTAAGTATTGAATAAGGCTCTCTATTGACACAGCAGTGGCTCATATAGTATTTAAGAAAATCAAAAATTATATCAGATTAGATTGCACCAAAAACATATGCATCTTAGAATGAGAAAATGTTTCTAAAAATTAATTTTGATGATATTTAGTGCAAATAAATATAAATGAAGCAACTGAAATTCTTCTTCTTCTCACTTACATATGGAATACATTTGTTTTGCATAATAAATGAGACAGAAAAAAAAAAATAATGACGACTACATTTTTTAATCATTTTTTGAAATAATGTAACAAATATATAGGACAATACAAAAATGAATGAATAAGACGATCTTCTTGTAATGCTGTAACATTTAGGTTACATTATGATATAATAAAAACACAAAAAAGTCTAAATTTAATACCGGCGAGGTGTACCGCCCATTCCCTGACCACCACCATAATTTTGCCGCTGCATGTTACCAAGATTTGAAGAATTATTATAAGAACCTGGGAAACCTCCTTGTTGACCAGGCCCCTGATATTTTCCAAATTGATTTTGTCCAGGAAAACCACTTCCCGGACCCATGCCAAGATGTGGTCCACCCATCCTACCCATGTCCGACATTCTTTGCTGATCGATTCCAGAGTCCATACCAGTATTTTCATAACCTCGATTTGAGTTCATCCCACCCATGTCTGACATTCCACCAAATCCACCCCTTTGTGGGCCTTGTCCCATACCCATCATATCAGATCCAGGCCCTCTTTGGGGTCCTGGTCCTCCTATATTTGGATTTCCTCTATGTGGACCCATGTCTAAATTGCCAGCACCCCTAGGTGGACCCACATCTAAGTTGCCAGCACCCCTAGGTGGACCCACATCTAAGTTGCCAGCACCTCTAGGTGGACCCATATCTAAGTTGCCACCACCCCTAGGTGGACCCATATCTAAGTTGCCACCACTTCTAGGTGGACCCATATCTAAGTTGCCACCACCTCTAGGTGGGCCCATGTCTAAACTGCCACGACCTCTAGCTTGCCCACTCCCTGGCATATCTGCCATACTGCCAGGACCCCTTGGTGGACCCATGCCACCTCTTTGCATACCCATGGGATCGTTGGGAGGTGGACCTAATGGACCTTGACCACCAATAGGTGGTTTAGAAGCATTTTCAGGAAGTGCTGGTGGTGGTGTAGATAAATTGGTGCCAGATAATGAAATATTCTTTAATAAACTGGGTCCACTTTGTATTAAATTATCCAATGCTTTCTGAACACTTGGATTATTAAAATTAATATAAGTTGGAGTTGAAGAATTGTCATTAGAAGTTTTATCCCCAGCTGTAGTTGATGTAAAAATTGGTTGATTTGCTGTGTTCCCTCTTCCTGCACTAGACTGCAATCCCTCAGAAATGACTTCTTCTGTTGATCGAATGGGAGGGGTCGATTTTAGTCCAGGTATATTGGGCCCCATACCAGGTTGTGGCCTCAAGCTATTAATATTGGAGCCCATTCTAGGTGTCACTCCAGTGCTTGAACTAAGATCTGACGATGGTGAGCTTCCAATAGGCTGTGTTGGCGCACCTTGATTCATAATATTCATAATGCGATTTTGGAGATCTTGTTCTTTCTGTGCCACATCAATATCATCTGCTGTAGGGAGGGAAAAAGCAAACATTATTAAAATTAATATAGTTTTAAATGAACATATATTTTAAAAACAGCATTTAATATAGGAAGGAGAAACGAAAAAAATAATCTACATACTAATTTATATTACAAAACTACGCATTTCAGTAAAATAGGGGAGGGGGAACCTAATTAGTTAATGAAGAAATATGCAGTTACTTTTCTAGTGATATTAGATAGATGTTGATGAAAGTAACACGCAAAAAGCATTTATCTACTATTAATTTTTTTTTTAAATCTACAACTCTGATTTGAACAAAACCCATTCAATTCATTTATATTATTCAGCAAATTATAAATACCAGAAACATGTTAAATGCTACATGCATAATTTCTGTCAGGTAAAATAACTATGTACAGAGAGATTACTACAACATTATGTATTACAATTATTATGTGCAACATTTATGTCATACACATAAATTCAACAGAGGAAACATACGAAATATGAGTAAAGAAAGTACTTACGTGGTTTGAAAGGTGGAATATCACGTTTAATGTCTGAAGGCGGTATAGGTGGCATTCTTCCAATGCCTCTATCTTCTCCAGGAACTCCTTGCATTCTGTCGCGTCTTTCACTCAAATACCTTATAACAGCATCTATTTCTATAGCAGAAATCCAACGTCCGTCTGCTAACATACGTAGCAGTACCTGCATTTCTCGATCTGCAGTTACAGTTCCGATGTACGGTCCTCTTTCCGCCCTTTCCCGCTCCATTTTTTCTCGCTGTAATCGAATGTGCTCATGGAAATTTCGAGCAACCAGCTTTAATGCATCATCAAGTGGCATATTACGGTGTTCTGCAAACAAACAACATAAAACATTTAAAACTGTACATAAAATAAATCAGCGGCCATATTGTAAAAAATAAACAACAGAACCCCGATGCTAAGATGAAATGAAGACGACCTGAAAATAATTTGGGAAAATCCTATTCACGACCTTGATTTTTTTTTTTTTTTTTGTACTGTCTCTATATTACTATTGCTCCTTTTAACTAGTAGTTTTGTTTATTGGATTTTTTTATAGTATATTAAAAATATTCAACTTTTTAAGAATATATATATAGGTTGTAAGAATATATATATACAGGGTGGTTATAATTAAACTTCCCCTATAAACAACATCCTACAACGCAAACGGGTGAACGGATTGCAACGAAATTTGGTATATAGACTATATACGAGATGCGCTCACGAAATTCCGAAAAGTTCCAAAATGTCCACCAGTGGGCACCTTTTTAGGAAAAAACATTAAATGATGATGTCGTGTCCGCGTTACCACGGAAAGGGGGAGCAGTAGCTTCTGAGAGTAAAGACCCCTGAGCACCCGAGGGCGGAATTCTGACTTCTAGATCATATGAAGATGATAGTCACACATTCGCTTGCACAACCCCTTTTTTATTCACACACCTCACAGATAGAACACAGATGAAGAACAACCATGCCCGAACCGGGATTCGAACCCGGACGCCCAGATCACGGGGAAGATGCGCTACCCCTATGCAAGGACGCCGACAAAACATTAAATATAACACAATAAACGATCAAAATGGAATACAGAAATAATATTAACATTTATTAACTAGTTTCTGATCACCTTGTCATCGAACCAAAAAGGAAAAAATAACAGTACGTTGTTTGATTATGGGATGGAGGGGGGGGGCAGTTCCGTTTGCAGAAACAAGAAAAGATTAGGACGAAATTGTACTAGAGCAGCAGTTGTTAACCGTGAATCCACACCAGAGAATGTAGGGGAATTTCAGTCTGCATCCGTGGATTTTCTTTAGCCGAAATGCAGCATTTCTGTGTGTTGACTGTTCCATTGAGGTAGAAACGAGCCTCGTGGCTCCATAGAATATTCCAAAGCTATGGCAGATCAACAGTCATTCTGTTGAGAAAACTGACTGCGAATGACTGAGAGACGTCGTGGCTTGCCCTATCAAGCGGCTCTTGAGTATGGTGGATCTTGTATGGGAACTAGTGCATCATGCTTCTGAGCACTTTTCGGTCCGTGCTGTAAGAATTGACCGTCTGTGGATAAAATGCACGCGCGCTACTGCCTCCAAATTCTGATGCCAGTGAAGCAACAGCTGTCTTGACGGTAACAACAAGTACCGGTGTGACAGATTTACGGCCTCTTCCAGGTCGAATTCCTACTGTCTCCGTCGCTTCAAATCTCTTAATCACGGCTCGGATATCTTTAGTAAGCACTCGCCCACGCCGTACCTTCTTTACACGACGAAATTCACAAACTGCAGCAGGAGCATTCCCCTTATTTTCGTAAAACAGCTTTACCAATAACGTACGTTCAAATAAAGATACCGTTATCATTACAGCTGGAAACATCGACATAAAACATGACAGCGCCTGCACATGTTTCATACCCTAACCTGTTTTGCATAGTTCCCTCTTCTTCGCAAGCATGCAAATCTCGACATATTTTTTCCTAGAATTGCCAGCTTTTCCCGGTTTTACATTTTATTACACATAATTTTTGTTCTGGATTGTTAATATTGTTTCCGTACTACTTTATGGTCTTTATTGTGTTAAATTTAATGTTTTTTCCCTGAAAAGGCTTCCTCTAGTGGACATTTTATAAAAAAATTTTTTCTTCGAAATTCCTTGAGAGCATCTCGTATATAGTTTATATACCAAATTTCGTTGCAATCCGTTCACCTAGTTTACGTTATATATATATATTAGTCAAACAATAATAGCCAACTTAGACAATCATCTACTTCCAGGTACCACTGGAAGTCTTAACCGGAATGGGTAAAAGAAATTTATAAAAATATGATTGAGAATGCAAGTTCTTAAAACATAAGTGTTAAATTAGTGATTTGTCAGTTGGATGTGCCTGACAACAAATATTTTTGTGGACTTACAAACATAACAGAACACATAACATTGCAAATAAAATAAATCAAATATGATAACTACAAAAACATGCAGAAAAAAATTTGAAATTCAAAAGTATTCATCAGTTTCCATCAATGCATATTGAAGCAGCACCAAAAAAATATATAAAGTTGTTTAGATACCTGCACAAGCAATTATTTTCACTTGTGAAAGGAAATAAATATCCAACCTGCACAAGCAATTATTTTCACTTGTGAAAGGAAATAAATATCCAATCAGATTAACAATTGCTGACAGTCAGTTATGAAAATAGATATGGAAGGTAAGTTAACCCCAAGGTAGTAAATATAGCATCAACTAAGAGATGCCATGAGCCAGGAAGAAAATCCTGGCCTTACTGCAACCTTCCCTCCCCCCCATAAAACATTTTCAAATCAAGACATTTTATTTTTACAAATAAATCCACACCACATTAACTTATTTAATACTCTTGTCTAACATTGTAAACGATTATAATTTACCTATTACATACTAAAAAGGAAAGTTTAAATTCTGATGCATATATTTTGAATTTGTTTGGATTGAGCACTGTATTTAAAAAATGAGATAAAATATCAAAATTCAGCTTTTTTTCTAAAATCACAAATTCAGTTAGAAAGCATTTTAACTACTAAAATTTCAATTAGAACTTTTAAATTTGTTGAACATTAACTCTATTGAATGAGTTAATATTGTTATGTTTCTAGCAAATTTATAAGTTCTCATCAAATCTCTCAAAGAATAGTACAACTGCTTTGAACGAAAAACGACCATTGAATATTCTTTTTTTAAATTATATTTTAACATAACTTCCTGACAAACTGAAGAATTGTATTTAAACAAGAATAAGGCTTATATAAAATAATACATAACCACTAGCTTTAATAGTTAATCATTTAATTCTAACAGTTTTCTTAAGCTTTATTTCATGCTAGTGATTTAAAAAAATAGCAATTCCACTACTTGATATATTCTTTCAAACATAAGACAAAATGTTTGTCTTATAAGACCCAATCTTAAAATCTCCATGAATCAAAAACATAAACCCTTGATTGAAACATTGCTGCATTTTCAAAATTTTTTTCTCTAACATAACACATTCAAGGAAATCGAGTACAGCTGAAAGGCAGTCGTTGGACTCTTGAGAAACATTTCATTATTGACAGAAAGACAAGAGCTTTTCAAATATAAAGCAATGGATAATGTAGTAGTTTTTAGGTAAGTATAAATAATTGTCACTTGATGACTTTTAAGCATATCTGAATGAACATTAAGGAAGTTCTGACATTTGTGAACATTTTAGAAGCTAACACTTTAAACCTGATCCCAGCCATTTGAACATCTCTTATGAGGTATATAAAATCTTCCACAAACTTTTTTAAAACTTTGCATAAACTTCACAATAAGTACTGCCAAATGCTTGACGTAATTTGATACAGATACTTTATTCAACTTCTAATTCGATGACAAAATGAGTGCAAAAGTTACAACCTTATAATTTTTGGTGTATGCACTTGAAGGTTCCAAGCCAATATTTGCCAAGTCTTTAGTCAGCATATTTTAGATTTAAGAAAAAAGCACACTAATCCAATATACCTTTTGTTCATATTTTATATGTTGTTTGAAGAAATTTTTATTTGTAAATAAAATATCAGAACATTTTTATTTGAAGCAAGGCCTGTTGCAGTGACAGCAAACTAAAATAGAAAACTTTCAAAGCCCATCAGCAGTTTTTACTCTTCCATGTTTTTCTTGAAATGCAACAGTTATTCCTCCATCAATAAGTTCATGAAAATTGTCTTTTATTTGTTGATATATAATATTTATGCAATTATCAATCACAATACTTTCTTTCTCATAAATGTAATGATGATAATAATAAAAGAAAATTCTTTTTGAGACTTTTTCCTGCATTTGCAAAAACAGATAAATGAGGGAAGACTAAAATTATATAGAAAGCAGCAGCATACTGAAATCCAAACTACTGAGTGGTAGCAGTAGAGTTTATCAGTAGCAGATTGATGATGATTGGCTAATTCTGGTTTAAAAAAACACTAACCAGTAATCAATGTTTAAAAACATCTTCTTGTGAATGTATTAAAAGGATAAACAAAACTATTTTCACAGCTAGAAGAAAAAAGTAGATTCCTTATCACCTAATCTAATATTTCGAAGTTGCTTTCAATCTTCACATATATTTTATAATATTTTCAACACTTAACAGAAATCATAACTTTTGTGGTATGATCAAAGGAGAAACCACTAGGATATATCTCCTGAAACTTTCTCGCATACTTCCTAAAAAAGGTATTACCCATCTCCCCTAAAAACAACATGAAACTGTAGACTTTCAGTTTTAAGGCATCAGTATTTTATAATATAGTGAAAAAAAAAAAAAAAAAAAACCCACCGAGTACGCATTTTAGATGTCTTTTTTTGATCAAATGATACCAAAATTTGACATAAGTCAAAATTTTAATAACAAGATTATATGCCAAATTTCTTTTATCTAGGTTATAATATTTTAAAGTTATTTCGTTTATATGAGCAACACTGTATAGGCCAACAGACATTCGATCTTAGATTTAATATTTCTTATAGATTTATACTTTTGAATCTAAAACAGAGCATTAAATTTCATTTACCTAAGCCATTGCATATTTATATGTATGCAAAAATACCGAGAGACAGAAATCAATAAATTGATAGACATATTTAAGATATGATACTTATCTCTCTTTTCTATTCTAAATCAGCATACAAGATTTTATCCATCAAACGTTTTACATTTTATAATTATTGTGTTCACCTGAGAATGAATTCTGTTTAAAATTTGTTAGGACTCAAACAAATCTGGCGTAACAACAACATGCCAAATCTCATCTATCAAGCTCAAGGCATTTTTGAGTTAAAGTGTCTAGTCAGACATAATTTGTTAAATAAAAAGTGTTTTCTGGAGGTATGAAAGAAGGAGATTTGACAAAATCTTGCAGTCAAATTTTTTGACAATGTGACGGATTGAATTGAACGAGGATAGAACCTGGGACCTTGTGGTTCGCCGCCCAGTAACATGACCACAATACAAAAGCAATTGCTTGTGTAGCGTAGCTGTTACCTGGCTTATAAGCTATTCACTACAACATCTAAAATACACGTTTTTTTTTGTACACAAGAAAATACAAAAATGAAACAGTAACTTTTCCTCTTTTGATTAAAAGAGACCTATTACAGCTGAAAATCACAACAGTAAAATTATTTTCATTAATTATACCAATCAGCTTAATGTTCATAATTTTTGGAAAAAATAGCTGATACATTTTTTTTTAAGACGACATTGATAAACATGCATAATAGAGGATATAATAAGACAAATAATGAACAAGTTAGTTATTGCAAAACAGTCATCAGAAGTAGAAGCCATCATAAACTAGATTCATGTATTTCTAAATTGAAGGAACTCGTGGCACTGATGATCTTAAACAGTCAAAATTTTGGTCTCTCGTAATTTTAATATACACACCTGGGCACCCGGTGAATGTGCAGAAACACAAAGGTTATTTATGACCACATACATCATGATCTCAGTAAATGACTGATTTTCACTGGTTGCCAATAATATTTCATTCTACTAATGTAAAAAAAAAGCAAATTGTTGACTATAATAATAATTATAAAATAAAAAAATTATAGAATGAATTTCCCAGACACCTTAATCTTTCGGAATTCCCTCGTCTGGTAGGCAATCCTCCCCTTCCTGCATTAATATGCATTGACAACTTTCGATTTATCTCACCTTATCATACTTCTTTTTCATCCATTTTCATGCTTAATACATGTGATATTCTTTTCATGACATATCTAGAAAATGAAGCTTTATGAATATGCCTTCATTTTACTGTATTTAACATCTGAGAACACAAGAGAACCGCACATTTAAAGAAAATTAAGTACTTTTTCTAATGTGTGTACCAAAGCAAGATATTTGAACAATAGTAAAAATGAAAAAAATCTGTAATTGAGAAACCCTACAAAAAAAAAAAAAATGCATAAATGACAGCGATATAATTGATCAAAAGACAAATAAGAAGAAATTGGAAACCGTTTCAAGAAACATTGCCTGAAGGAAAAACATGCAACGGTATGAAGTAAACAGTCAATATACAGAAAAAATTATTAAAACTGCAGCCCAACTAGGATTATATTTATTTTAAAACATTTATAAAAGTAAGAAAGCAACAGCATAAAATTTTCTCAAAAGACACTTTACAAAGTATACTGCCAAAGATAAATTTAAATATACATAGGGCAACAAATATGAGGGGAAAAGCCAGGACTTTTAGTGCAAATATACTTCACAAATATATTTTAGAAAACATTTCATAAATGCTCATTGGATCATTGTGAGATATTTCAGATACTTCACTCTCTTCTTTTAATGGATCTTGCATAGCCATGACTCAATTCACATTTCATACTTTGCTTTTGAGCAGCAAAGTAGTCTTATTCTGAGCACAAAATTCAGACGTGGAAGAAATATTTAAAACCCTGAACCTCATTTTTTTTTTTTTTTTAGATGAAGAGTTCTCCACAACTAGGTAGTTTTGCTAGAAATTTTCTATGCAACTTCCTATGAAACTACTCTTTTATTGGATTTGACTGTTGGTCACAAATATTTTTTTTTCTTCCTTTTGCTAAAAACTTCTGCTCTGTAGTTCCTTGGTACTGAATTCATGTTTTTACATATTTTTCTGCCCATTTATATCTTCAAGTTACTCATTCTATTTATAAAATTGAACTTTTTCTTTTGAGACAAACTCATACTTTACAATCCAAATGGTAAACAGTCTGTTTGTTTTAGAAGTGAAGATCAAGTTCATAATATAAAAACTCAATGTTAGGTCCATTTAAACAGGTCAATATGGCACGTTCTCTTTTTGACATGGATTAAAATTTGGAACTGATATTTTCAATTTCCATCCACTGGCTCAGTTTCTTGTAGCTGCCATAAACAGGTAGCAGGATGCTTGTGTTCCTCCAAGTCATACCTCTGTGCCTACAAGCCCCTCTTTCTGTAAGACTAATGACATTAACCCTTTCGCGATGGACTTGTCATATATGCATCACCAACGAACGTCACTCACAGTCGTGCACTTCTGGAAATTGAACTCCTGGGGCAGTGATGCATATGAGCATTTTAAACTGGAACAATTTTTTAATACCACTATATTGCTCCCCGTGTCCATTATTTTTGAAATAAATATAATTTGAGTATCTTGACCTTCAGTTTGCTCATATTCAGCCTTTTATTGCTCATCAGCTGTTGCGGGGGAAGGGTGGGTTTTGTAACTTTTTCACTTTCAGTCGCTTTTCTGATCTCCCACCGAATTCTTTTCTTCTTCTTCTTTTTTTTTTTTATTGTTATTACTGTGTACCCGCAACTAGTTTTTTGGGGTTTTACCGTCAGTTCTGTTGTAGTTCGCTTAGCTTTCTGATTCATTTTGCACACTTCTCTTTTTATTATGGAAAGACTTGGTTTCGATTTATTACGGGGAGGGAAAAAAAAAAGCCGCGATTCGTCAGAGAAAGAATGTGCTCGTATTATTGATGAACTGATAATCTAAAAACGTAGCAAATATAACGACGGTAGGACCTAAACTTTCTTTTTCAAAGTTAGGTTTAATGATGTAAAACTTGCATCCTGTGAGATGATTTCTTTCTAGTACGCTCCGTCCCGTACGTGCGTCTAGGACATAAGTCTCCTGTCAGGAAAGGGTTCAAGAAAGCACAATCGTCTTATGCATGCATTAAAAAAATATCATAAAAGGAATGATTTCAAGCATGAGATTATATCTATCTTCCTTTAAACCTAATTAATAACAGAGTTGCCACTCAAATCTGGAAAAAAAAAAAATTCCTGTGTTTTTCCTGTACATATATTCAAGATATAAGGAAAAGCGAGAATAGTATTCATCTGCTAGTTATAATGCAATATGATTTTAAGGAGTGTAAAAGCAAAAAGGAAGCAATAATTTAACATTACATGAATAGCATATGAAACGTTTATATTTACATACAAAAACAATTTTTCTTAATTTATTGTCTAGAATATAGCAAGACAAAATTTATTTATTGCCTCTCATGCTTTCTAATTGTAAGTCACATAAAATTAAGGACTCGCGTGAAATAAAACATTTTTGTTATGATACAAATAATTTAATGATGACCCAACAAAAAAAATATTACAAAGCAAGATTATTTTTTATGTTTATTCATTTTTCTCAATATATATTATTGGACAACAATTTCTACAGATTTTTCTCAACTACCAGTACTAAACCTTAACACTTTAAGTTTAACATTTTTGTATGGCCTAACATACATTTTTTAGCTATTTCATTTTCAGTGAACATATGTGAAAATATTTCCGATATATCATTGAATGCATTAAAGGACGAATGGTTAAACCTTAACTGGCCTAACCTTATGGCCTAACATACATTTTTTAGCTATTTCATTTTCAGTGAAAATATATTCGATATATCATTGAATGAATAAAAAAATTTGAAATCGATTTGATTTTCAGACAATCAATTTGATGTTTTTAGATTTAACATGCCATTTTTTCCTGTATTCTTTTTATCCAACATCAATGATGACTCTTTTGAACTGGCAGACAGTCTTGTATGTTTTCCTCTTTTGGCACAACTAGTAAGTGCCAGATTTCCTATATTACTTAAGCTTATTATTTTCTTATAAAGCAAGCAATACACAATAAATGAATTTTGTAGAGCTTCTCGAAGTCATTCAGCGAAATCAAGATTTAAAAAAAAAATCCATACAATTCTATTAATACAAACTCATGTGTGAGTGACTCATGAGTTTGTGTGACTAAATACCACTACGTCGCGTCCGCCAATTGAATGTTGCTATTCACGCCAAAGAAATGTATTCTCTTCTTTCATGCAGTTATGAAAATCTCGTGCATGGTCATTCGCAGCAATTCGGGAATCTCATGGAAAAAGAAGAGCTATGTAGCAAACCGAAACTGGATTGATCTACACAGAAAAAAGGGAAGAGTACAAAAGGGGTGAGTTTCCGCATCATACAATCGTGAATAATATTATTTCGTTTTTGGGAGCTATGATTACGATCTTTTATTCTTGCATTCTTTTAGACGAGGGAAAAATCTCTATGGATCTTACAATTCCTTATTTTCCCGGTTTTTATGAAAATTTTCGAATTTCCCTGCATTTTCCCGGTTTTTCTAGACGATTTTTAAATTTCCTGTGTTTTCCCGATTTTTCCGGTAGCACGGCAATCTTGTTATAGACCCTATCAATGTGAAGTAAGTTCAAGAACTGTAATAAAATTGCTTTTCATACGAGTAATTGATTAGCATGATCAGGAATGCCTAGTTTTGATAATAAATTAAACCAAAATCATTTCAATGCTGTTTTTATATGTTTTGACAATGCATTATTATAAAAAGTGCAATAAAATGTAAAATCAAAAATTAATTCTACAAAAATTATGTTGTCTGAGAAATTTGCAGCTACAATTCACCAAATTTTCTTGTTTATTTACATCTGTTGAATTTTATTATAATACTGTCCAAAACATTCTTAATAAAACTTCTATATGCAACATAATTGGTGGAATATCATAGTACAGATATTCAAAAATAAAAATATGATATAATATGTGATAGTGTTTAAATATAAAACAATCGTTTCCAAGCAGTAATAATATTACCGAGAACAAAACTAAATAAGCATAATGTATTCAGTTACGAGAAAGGTAGAGCAAAAAACACACAATCTATATAAATAAAAATGCATAAGTTCATTTGCTCAAAATCTTAAAAAGTTCTTACCTAACTGCTTTGATATTGTGACACATAGCATTCGATTATGCACATATTTTTATATACTTATTATATAAATATCACAGCTATAACAAGGGAAAAAAAAATCTTGCAATATTTGTTGGACATACAAGCAATGCATACTAAACTAAATATTTTATGGTTCCATTTCAATATTTTTGATTATATAGTTACAGTGTATTTTCATAGATTTGGATTTATTTATTTCATGTGATAATGCATTGAAATTGAGCTATGTTGTTAATAATAACGTTTATTTCATGAGTTTAGTTTATTTTTTCATTTTATCCTTTAACTTTTCTTATTTGGCAATGGAATTGAGCTGTGTTGATTGTTTTAATTTGAATTCAAATTATATTGTGAAACTGATCTTTTTGGAGTGCCAGCATATTGTACTATATTTTGTATGTTGTTGAGTTGAAACTGAGAAGTGTAGATTGGTCTGCAATTGAACTGAAATATTTCATAAGTAATTTATATATAGTTTTCTTTTTTTAGTTTGTGATTTTTTTTAAAGTTACAGTTAGTTTTTACAGTTTTTTGATGTTACAATCAGGCATATTTAAAGAAATTACAACAGACTATACACCGTGCATCCCAATCAAGATGAAGGCTTCTTTTCTCGCCTGCTGTTGGTAAATGTGCTATGTCCAATGTCTTTCCAGCAACAGCATTACCTTTTCTTTCATCACACTTTTCTCAGTACATGTCAAGCTCTGAATTTTTTGGTGAACGACTGATGCTGGGATACATGCATTAACCCTTTCTCCGCGTATCCTGTGATTTCCACGGGCAACATAGAAGTAGCAAAATTTGCAGTGGCCACGATTTCTGTGTGGATACATTTTCCCGTTTATTTAGCTGTGCAACCCGCTCTTTTCCTGTTCATGGTGTCATTTCAGATTTTCTGGTTTCACTCAGATATGAGTTAACAGATAGTGTTAGTTGTCTATGGTTCTGCGAAATATACAAGCATGTTTTGCAGCATTTTGTGAGCTCTTTTCAAAGTGATAGCAGGTAACATTTCGCAATTCTTGAAGCTATTTTGATAAAAGAATTATGCATCAAGAGGGTTAATGTTGTTTGGAACATGTCATATCCAAATCAAATTCATGTATTGTTTACGAATATATTGACCAACTGCTCGCCTTCATCTTCAACAGAGTTATGGCAAAATCACAAATCAAATATGGTTTAAGATATTTTCCATTGAATATGAAATGAAAATTCAAATATGAATTCATAGCATAAATCCAAAACAAAGCACTGAATATTATAGAAGACTTGTGCTAAGAAATCATGAACAAAGCTTTCATCCATTTGGGAATGTCATGAAGAAATCAACCCGCTGCTGCTTTGTTGATGAATTACACCATTAAGAAAATTACACCATGGCTGATTTTTAGTGATATGTGTAATCAAATATTCCTTAATGCTTGAGCAAAATGTCATTTACAATCAAAGAATACAAACTGAAAATAATGAGGTTGAAGAAATCTTAGATGAGACAGGAGAAAGTGGTAAAATGTTCCTAATTAAATTGATTCTAGCAACGATTCAGTTCCAAAATGACATAGCCTCAGCTTTTGCATTGTTTGGAATAGCTGTGCCATTGCTATCAGCTGAAAGAACTCATTTTGCTTTAAAAATGGCAATTCACTGAAACTGTCATGTGCAACATTTCCAAAGCATCCGGTAAATGAAAAATATTGCGGAAATGCAGTTATTTTTTTGGGATGAACACGCAATGGTACATAAAAAATTGCTCAATTCTTTTCATTGATCATCACAGGATTTCTATGGAAACATCATATCATTTCAGAATACATTAATATAGCTTGCAGTTAAGCATTAACTGTAACTTCTTTATTGAGCTAACAGCCGAAATAAATGTTTGCTTGAAATACTCTACTTTATGGCGACACATAAAGACATTGAAATTAAGTACTAATAGACATGTCCAGCAATAAACAATAGATCTATTTGCCATTTCTGATTTTCACTTTATCATTCAAGGTCATGTGAGATAAGTTATTTCAAATAAATTTGTGCAAGAAGCCATACAATAGTCTGTGTATCTTCTGTAAGTGGTTCAAGGTCACATTTCCTACCTCGTTACTTAGTTAGCTGTCTGCCTCAAAACACCGAGGCAGATAACAGTCACTCTTTTTTTTTTTTTTTTTTTTTTTTCACTGCCTTTAGGTAGTTCGAAGGTAATTTTTTCCTGAAAAAAACTGGGGTGGGGAGGGGGGAAAAAAAAAAAAAAAAAAGCTTTGTTGAAACAATGGCAATGGAAAAGGAGAAAGTGTGAAGAGTAGGGAAAACGAGTGCCCTTGAAACGGCTACAGAAATTACACAGACTATAATGAGAATCTACATAAGCAAAATTAATTTAGCTTAGATAATAAAAAATGTAAAATAATATATGAATTTTTGCTTTTACGCAATCTTTAGATCCCCAATCATCTATTCTTTCTAAATTATATAAATAAAAATATCAAGCATTACAAGACATTAAATTTTTATTAATATATAAGTAATTTGAAGCACAATATTTTACATACATTTTGTATAGTGGTATGTACAACTGGTAATGATGTTTAAAAGGGGGAGGGGAAAATGCTGGTTATTGTATAAGAATGAATATCTTTACACTTTAGAAATTCAAAAATATTTTAAATAAATTTATTTTATATAATAAATCTAAAGAGATACATATACATATATAATTTTTTTAAAATTGTATTCTTTATATATGATGTAAAAATTCATATTTTTTTAAACCAATTTTTGATATTTCTTTGTAATTCATGACCAGTGGGAGACAGAGACAAAATATAAAAGTGGAGGTGGGGGGGACTTAAGAGACTGCCAATATCTTTTGAGATTAGAATGGAATTTTGATGATGTAGCATTTTTGGTTTCATCATATGTTAGAAACATTGTGGGAAAATAAGAGCCAGCACAACTCAGAAATTAAAGTAAAAGCGATTAAAAAAATTATTATTTTTAGAACACAAATAAAATCAAATTATCACACAAGCACATATGAATTCATACCTTGGTAAACAATGAAATACATTTTTTCATTTAATAATATTTTGAAATCAATAGATGCTATACACCATTAACTAATAAAAATAAGAAGTTGTGTTACTTACAATAAATGCAGGAAATAAAAAATTCCTCAAAAGAAGGACCATTTTTTTTTTTACAAAAATAATATTTGGTATTATACAAATAATTAGTATAATATCCTGTTATTTAATGATAAAATGAAAAAAAACATTAAAATGATGTCTAGGAAAATGAATATCCATTAAGAGCTTTCGCTGGAAGTCTGCCTCCACTTCCACTCTGCATTTTTTTTTTTTTGTGTGCAAAATTTTGGTAGCACAAAGTTCAATTCTATTTTGTACATAGTTTCTTCCAATATGTGTGAAGTTTACTTTCATAAAAATTACAAAATTTGCAAAAGCAATTTGAATAACATTTTATAAATGATCTTGTATGATGAGCTATGGTTCAATACTGCAAGAATAACCAACAACTCCTACTAATCTCTAGGCCACTAAAGTCCTGTTAAAATGAAGTTTTCATTTTCCCCCCTATGGCAAATAGGAAATTTTCTTCAAAGATGCTGTTTCATCTTTGAAAGAAATTGGTTCAAAAAATTTTGCTCCTGCTAAACAAAATAAAACAACCTGCCAGTAACAAAATAAAATGTTACTTTTGCATAGTGTAGTGGTCCAGAGACAAATCTATCAATACATTTTCTCAGATTTATGTTGCAACAGGGAATTTTATCATGACATTTAACTCACCTCTGAAAAGCCATTTTTATTATTAATTCACTAATTTTAACAAACATATTATATAAAAAAACACATGATGATCCTAAACCCCCCTCAATTTATAAAAGAAATTTTAATAAAATGCAACTCCTACTAATTAATACGAATGAACTAATACCTAGTTCAAATAATTCAAACTAATAACCTTGATTGAAGAATCAATGGTTCACAATAATAATAAAAAAACTAGAAGCCTTAGGTATTATATGAATTTAATTTTGGGAATATTAAAATGTATCTTTATTTAATTAAATACTGACATTCCAACTTGTAATATTGCCATTCAACTTCTCTCATATATAATATTTAAAGTTCCATAATTTAAATGAATATTGCATTATTTACATATAATGAAATATTATAGCATTTAATATGTCAATTACTTCAGGACCAATCTTCTGAATATTCAGCACAATTTCAATACAAAGAATAATCATTTCAAATAATTTATTTTCTTATATGTAATTAAATCCTCAAGATTTTTAAGGCAGAAACTGTTTTTCTTAAAGAAGCTCAAATTTCTTAAATTTGAACTAAAAGAAAATTCTTAAAAGCTGGCAAATTCCACAGATTTATACTATGCATAATTTTCTTAGAAACTATTATTAAATCATTAAGCCAATGAATGCAACTTTACAAGTTGAAACTTGTGCCTCAGCTAATGCACTGATATGTTTAAAAAAAGTCATGAGTTAAGCCTAATTTTTAAAGTTTTTAACTATAAATATTTTATAACTAATAAGAAATTAGTTTAGTTTAGCAAGAAAATTGAGGGGATTCAATTAGAGTTGTCATTTATGAATGAAAAATAAATTCTTTCCAAAGATCCAGAATTGTTGACAATAGTCTTATGTCAACTTAGAAAGTAATTTCAATAGATTACTGTTAAACAAAGAAGAGAAGGACTAAGGAATTGATAAGCAACAAAAAGAAAAAAATAAATAAACATTTTAATCAATGCATTTGTCAAATAAAGATTAATATTTCAGTTTGAAGAAAAATCATAAGCTATAATAGACAGAACCTGTAATTTTCAATCATGGTAAGTTTAAATAAGTCAAGATGGTGATCAATTTTTGGAGGAATAAACTTTAAATAAATAAGATGACCTCTCAATAAACCAATAACTAGTCTATTTATTAAATTAGTTAAATATATAATTGAAACAACCAGTAGAACTTCTGAGATAAATGTGCCAATGAAAGATATAAATTACATGCCCTATTGAACTGTACAGAAATTTATATTTTAATGAATGTACTTTGACATTCAAAAACTAATACCTAAACTAAAGAATAAATGGTTCAAAATAATAACAATAATAATAAAAACTAGAAACCTTAGCAGTTATATGAATTTAATTTTGGGATTAAAATGTATCTTTATTTAATTAAACAAAAAGTTTTAATCATTTCAACGATGATCTAGCCCCTCCCCCCCAAAATCATTTTACAAGTACACTTGACTAAAGTAGGAACAATAAAGCATGACAGAAGTGTCAACTGAAGTTGGTTTATTGAATTAAATATTCCACTTATAAGGTTTTACCATACTTTATCATAAAAAATAATAGATTTCTACACATCACAAGATCAAGTAACATGGTTGCAGCAAAATACAGCTTACTGCAACAAGCAACAACCCTTGCGGTTAACCATTAATAAGATTCCTTGCAATAAGTTGCACATTGACAAACAACTTTAAATTAGAATATCACCATTTCTTATTTCTAACTTAATGAAATCTCTCAAATTAAATGTGCAATGCAGTTGTTTTAACTGTTGTATTCAATCATTCACATACTAATATTATTTACAAAAAAAAAAAAAAAAACTGAATTTAGCAAAAAACAAATTGCAAAGAATCGACATTTAATTCTTTATTTGCATTACAAAAATATTAACAAATACTTTTTTTTATTAGATGGGATGAAAATGCCAAAAAAAAAAATTCACATAGCAATTAATTTTCAAGATAAAATACACTAGTAATAACAAGCCAATACACTTGAATAAAATTTAAATTATTTATTTCATATATAGATGATTGATTAAATGTACAGTTATAATATTTACCTATTATCAAACTCTAACACAAAAATTTTAGTTGTATAGTATAGTATATATATTAACTATCAGAATATGGTGTTAAGTAATGAAAAAATCTGTTTAGTACTTAAAATTAGTAAAAATAATCAAAAAGATTAATTTACATATACACAAATCAATTCCTTATTTCTTGGGAAAAAAATGAGAATCAACTATGATATAATCTGATCAGAATTGGATTTTTAAATTAATTTTAACTTTTTATCTTTGATAATTATAAAATAAGCAAAAACTGAAGTTGCATGAGAAATATTAATATTTTAGAATTAAAACAAAGTTAATAATCATAGAAAAAATAATCTATAAACACATACCAGTTGAAGAACCTTTGTTTGGAAGCAAAAGAAGATAAATTTGTAAAAATAAGCAAATAAATAAAATCTTCTTATTTTTTATATGAGTAATATAAAAATTGGTTGTATACTTCTTTAATAAGCTGCAAGCTTACTTTAATCTATTATTTACTTGATATAAATTATGATGAAACACATTGCATGCATTTAAATTTCTTTTATAATCATAGTATAAATTAATATCTAGTAAGTTTAAAATTAATTTTTTATAATCAGCTGTCATAAGATAATGAACCCATTTTCAGGAAAGTAACTTGGTATGTGCCTACCTTCGGAGACTTTTTAAAAAAATATTTAAATTTTCAATACACAAAAGATGTTTTTATTTAAAATGGGTCATAAAACTTTAAATTTAAATGTAATTTGTATGAAATTATTATTAATTTTTGAAATGTTGGTAATTTTTAGCCAAATTTTAATGAAAAATTACACTTAGGGTAAACTTTCTACTAAAAATTCTAATAAATATATTTCAATAATATTTATACACTAAATAAATAACACCCTTATCTGTGTTATAAACTAAAAGTTTTGAAAATTTTTTGAACTATTTGAAATTTTGTGTAAAAACTCAAAAAAGACGTGTTTTTTCACAAAAGAAAAAAAAAAAAACAATATAAAAAAATGAAGATTGAGATTAGATTTTATGTTCATAACACAGATAAAATATATTTAAACATTTTCTCAAAATTTCAAATCAATATCTTAAAAAGATGTTTTTGGGTGATGTTTAGCGTAAAGCAAAATATTGAAAAACACAGTTTGTCAGAAAACACATTTAAAGATTTTAATGCCCCTAAAATTTTTTTACTCCTTTTTTTATTCTTAAAATTCACTATATTTGTAGGTCAAACCCTCTTTAACTTCATTTTTAACTAATTTTGATTTTTTTTAAACTTTCAGCCTTTTTTTGGTCAGTTTAGTGGAGGGCAATGATTGACGTCTCAATTTCTTAATTTGCTCATCATCGATTCCCATATAGATTTTTAAAGTCAGAAGATTAATTGGAATTTCCAAATGCTTAAAAATAGGTAATAGTCCTATGTAGCCAGAATTAAACAATATGGCTGCCACATATGCACCTAAAAAAAAGTTTCCTGTTCCACAAAATGTTCTTTAGGTAACATTGACCACAAGATGTTGAAACTTTCATTGTTGTTCTGTGTCATATCATGTAAGCATTTTTTAAATAACTCTCTATCACAGAGTTCTAAATATGTAGAATTTACCACTTTCACGACAGAACTAGGAAGACCTGGTGATTTTTCAGAATATTCTGTTCTGTTGTTCATAGCTTGCTGATATCGACACTAGCTGTCACTCCCTTCTGGACACTGCCTATGCATTAAGTTTCTACTGCTAGAACAGCAGATTGCATTTTTCCAATATCTCCAACATTACTACGGATAGCAATTCCATAGTAATTTTGAAGTTTATCGATAAATTTGTCAGTTAATTTTCCTTTTCTACCGAGTCCTTTGGTCTTCTTTTTTAATTTCCTAAGTCGTGACCCTACTCTTTTTTGAACGTGCCCTATACATTCAAGTTTTGTAACTGTATCTTTTCCATAGACATCCTTTACTTTTAGAAATGCCTTAGAATCACCATCACCAAAATATTCGGTGTACTGTAACTCTCGTTTCAATACTGATCTTTCAAAAATTATGTAAGCCCCAACAGCTTCCATATTTCCTGAAGACCCCTTGTAGTTAGAGCATTCATGGTTGCAAGTTATTTTTCTTCCACACATTCTACAATATTGGATCATCACTTCTAAATCCAATATTTTCCCAGTATATATGGAAATAGCTGAGACACAGCCATTTAGTGACATATGGCCCCTTCATTGCCATGTGCCATCTACAGAAACACCACAAGTTGTGCTTTTTTTCAAATTTTGCACTTCTTTAGATGAAACTTTCAGATTTTCTTCACAACAGTACATAGCCGATGCTATCAGTTTCAGTTCGTGAGTTCTAAATGTCTGTTTAGAGACATATGGGAAATTTAATGTGCCCAGCAATTTCTTCATAGAAGAAAATCCTCTGCCAATCAACCTTAATGCGAGTACCAATAAAGTATTTAACGACGATGTTTTACTCATTTTGGGGGTTGACGTGAATCCAGTCATACATCCACATTTACAAGATATTGTAAAATTTGAGCAAAGACCTTCTTTGGAATCTTCAGTCAGTTTCACACCAGTTTCAAAGAACTGAGGGTAAGAAATAATTGCAAATATTCGAAGTAAAGTTTGGATATCGAATATCCTGTTAGTTTTTAACTCTGGAACGTTTGATTTCAGCACATCAGAAGGTTCCAAGGTCTTCAGTTTTGCTGCACTTACAATAGACGAATCATTTCTAGGCTTGGAATTATTGTACCTATTTCCATAAAAGGTATGTTTTTTAGATTTTTTAGAATGAGCTTTCGGCATTTTTATGTGACGAAAACTACAATTCAACTTCAAAACAGGAAAAATAAAGAAAGAATTATGCTAAAATTTTGAACAAATCGATTGAAAACAAGAACAACGCTTGTGAATTACGAGGGTAAACAAGCTACAAACGATAATAGTATTGCCATTCAGTTACTGAAACTTGAATTAAAAAAAAAATTGCTGTTAGATTAAAAAAAATAAATAAAATGTTTATTTATATTTTTAAAAAAGATTTTGGCATATATATTGATTAAAAGTTACAAAATAAACAAGTAAATGTATTGTTCCCATTTTTGCGTCCCTTTAAATTCCCACCTCCGGTTGCACATAATCAACTTCCGAATTATTAATTAGGCTGTAACTTTGCTTCTAATTAACGTAAAAGCAAAAATAAAACAGTTCTGGGATGGTAAATGTATGGGCTATAAAATTATCACATAATAAAAATTTCGGTAATTTTCACGAAAACATTTATTTTAGGGTAGGCACATACCTTAACTGTGAGTTTAGTTTCATTATTTTTTATATAAAAGAAAACACAGAAAATATGCAGTATCATTTAATAAAGGTCTTTCCAAAAGACAGAATTTTGAGTTCTATTTATAACCTCCATTTTTAAAAAATGTATATATACCCTATTAAAAAAATTAAGACTAAATAATTCTTATGCCAACATTTACATTTAGCATAATTGAAACGATATATACTAATATTATAAAGTAAATGTGAATATGTTTCTAGGTTAAATAATTTATAGCTAAATAGATAAAGAGAGAGAGAGAGAAAAGGAACGATTAAAAATAAAGTTATATAATAATATATTGGATGTTTAAATATTTTTTTCAATCATACCTTGAGGAGTTCCATGAAGAATGTTAACAGTTACTGATCCATGTGTTTCATTCTGTGGACTAATGACCATTGCATAGAGACTTCCGCGACGAGCAATATCATCAATTGTCTGAGTTAAAAGTGCTTCATCTTTTAAAAAGAGTACATCTACTAATATACCAAGGTCTTTGATACGCGCTTCCACAGATTCTGCATATGCCCTACAATAAAATTGGTACAAATTGAAATGATGTATCAAATAAAACATAAGAAAAAAGGACACTGCTATGTTAAAATTATACCAGAATCAATATATAGGCACGGCTTACATTTGTATTCATATGAAAAGGTTTTTGATGCAACTATAGCTGCACAATGAGAATCAACAAACTTTGACAGCAGAATGGTAGTTGCAGCTAGACACAAAGGACATTCCATTTCGAAATACAACATTTTGAGATCAAGCGACAAGAATAGGCTGAGAATGTCTAATTTTAGGTTAACCTCCCAACGTGGATAACGCAATGGCCAACTGCATGCACTTAATAACCGAGACCAGCGACGTGTGTGCAGAATCATCAGTGTTAACAGATAAGCACACTACATGAAATAAAACACAGGAAACAAAGCGGGATGTATAACGGATGTTAAGACAGTGCAGCAAAAGTTGGTTTTAACAGGCAATGGCAATCGAAACTTGAATGCCTTTACTAACAGCAAGGCATCACCTGCAATGGTTCTAGACACACTGAGCTCGAGACAATATGGGATGGACCCTAGATGACTGGAAAAACCATGATTTGGTCAGACTAGTCACCATTTCTGTTGGTAAGAGCTGATGGCAGGTTCCAGTATGGTACAGACCCAATGAAGCCATGAATCCAAGTTGTCAACAAGGCCATATACAAGCTGGTGGTGGTTCTATAACCATATGCACTGTTTTTACAAAGAATGGTGATCATTAATTAGAAATGGTTATGGTCAGCAACTTACAAACCACTTGTAGTCATTCATGTACCCAAAAAATAATGAAACTTTTATGAATAACAATGTGCCTGTCTCTAGGCCATAAATGTTCATGATTAGTTTGTAGAACACTCTGGACCAGAGAATGATTTGGCGATTTAGATTGCCTGACATGAATCCAATAGAAAGTTCATGGGACATAATCAAGAGATCAGCTCCTGCAGAAAATCACATACTGACAATATTTTTGCAATTACAGGCATCTTTAGATGTAGCATGGCTCAATATTTCCATAGGGGACATCAAACGACTCGTTCAGCCCATGCCACTTCAAGCTGTTGCACTTCGCTGGGTAAAAGAAAGTCCAATACATTATTAAGATTCTATGACTTATGTCACGTCAGTGTCTATATATATATATATTAAATAAGGTCTTCAATATTTTGGGGTCTACTAATAATTTTTCATGATTGGAGTTATTTTTAAATTTTACAACTTTTCATCTTTATTATAATCATTCAGCATTAATTATATACAACAATAATTTTTTGGCACATAAAAGTAGCGTAGATTAAAAAAAAGAAGTAGCAAAATTTATGGCTAAAAAACAATAAATTAAGAATTTTTAATATGTTAACAGAAAATGAGCAACTTCTTATACCTTTGTTGTTTGTTTACAGCTATTATTTCACATTCATTTGGCTTTGGAAATCCTTCATTAAAATAACCCTTAGTAGTAGGAGGAGGAGGTGCACTAGGATAATTCATTGACCTGTAGGATGAAGAAAAAGTTAGTATGAAAAAAGGCAAATCTAAAGTTATGCTATCTTTATAAACAATCTTTGTTGTCAAACATATTTTAAATTAATGCTACATTATTTTTTGTAATCGCCAAAGGCATTATTCAATGTGTTGCTGAGGCAGCTTTTGAAATTAGCACTCAGTTGTAATTAAAAAAAAAAAGTAAATAGTTTTTACTAGCCATTTTCATGACAGTGTTTTCTTTCTTATAGTTATTTTTTTTTAAAACAAAATTCAGCAGAATCATGAAAATATTAATTTTAACTAATAATTGAATTAAATAATAATAAAAAAAAAGATGAAAGAAAATAATTATGATTCATGAACCAAATTTTATGTTCAGAAAAAGCAGAACCAATCTTTGAATTTAATCAAGTCATATAAACTTAAACGGATAAGTCTTTCAATCACACAGAAGTTCAAAGGTAAATTTGAAAAACACTACCTTGCTTTATACTGATCTGGTGCATCAAAACGAGAATTGTAACCTGCACTTGGTCCCTCAAGCCGAGATCTTCCTCCTTCCATGTACCTATCTCTGTGAGGATCATCAACATAAAATGGTCTGCCCATGTCTTTTCGTCCTTCTTCTCTTTTAGAGTAAGGTCTGTAATTTTAATAAACAGATTAAATATAAAGGGAATAAATAATTCTATTATGAAGTCATCTATTGAGTAAATAGGAAGATCATTAAATAATAAACTTAAGAATTATGACTTGTAACGTAATGCATATATTTTCTTGCAAACTGTTTATTATTTATTTGCTTCTGAGCATCTTTTATACTATATTTCTAATAAATACAGTTATTGAAATTAGTAATTATTATTCCCAGTATTACAGAATTGCTTTTACAAAATAAATAAATAAATAAAAATAGATTATTATATATTTCCAAATATAATCACATAAATAATTATTCAAAATATTCATTCAACTCTTTTTCTTCTTCTTAAACACAAGGTTAATAATTCCAATTTTAAGATAAATAACCAAATTCATCCTACAGAACTCTTCCTCAAAATTTCAAGATAGAACTTCTATACAAAGCATATTTTAGACATTTTCACAAAAAAGATGAAGTCTTGGGAAAGGGGGAGGGAATCACATGGGAAGTAAGCATACTTTATTAAAAATGATATGGAATAAATAATTTTTACATTAGAAAACAAAAATACTTAACCCAGTTTACAACCAATTAATCTTTCACACAATTTTTTAAATAAATTTTTTTTCCATATTTTTGGATTTTATTTTAAGCATTTTTGCAGGCAGTTTTCCAATTTTAGGGAAATGGCTACAAACTTTTATACTTGGCCTTCATATCTGAAGACACATACCCATCGTCCTTCTTGTATCTGTCAGAAAAACGATCATCGGGTCCTCGCATGGGTGATCGATCCCTTATTGAAGGTTCATCTCGTCCATACCCAAAATCTCTACAAGCACAATTAAAATCCAAAATTCAGGGAACAACAATTCATAAATATTTTCATACAAATATTCAGACTTTGCATTCGAATAAAATTATCTTCAAAGTAGATGACAATCCAATTCCATAAATATTGGGGAATTTAAAATGTTTAGCCATGACTAATTTTCTAAACTTTCTTAATATCTTTGAATACATACAAAGACATAAAGCAATATTTCAAAGAATATACCATAAGCCAGTCTTCCATTGCTTAAAACTTACCAATAAATTTTTTATGAGCTATATAAATGCAATTTTATTCCATATCAGAAGAAAAAATGCACAATTAGCACAACTTTTAATTTACAAACATGCCACCACACAGATAAAAAAAAGAAAAAGTTTTCATTATCTTTAAATATACAATACTAATTCAAAAGGACCACATTTTAACTACTATTAACTCACCTGGGCCTATCTCTACCTGGTGGTGAGAGACGTCTTCCTCTGCCGAATGGTGGCCGACGTCCTCGTCCAGAATCTGAAATTAAAAATTTAAGGATAAAAAACATATACAGACAATAACTTAACTCGCATATATGAAATACATATTCAAATCTAGAACTATAAATTGATGGGTATTTTCTAAATTTTAATTATAAGGGAAAAAAAACACTGTTACGTCAAAAAGAACTGAATTCATAGTAACATTATACCAGATCAAGTGAAATATAATATCAGTAGATCTTAGGTTGGTAATTGCACAGTTAATAATAAATATTTAATCTTTTGTTAAAATTAAGCCAACCTCAGAATACATGACTTTATTTTTTTCCCCATATATAATTTAGGGAAATTATTTAAAAATTAAAATGTGCCAAATGGTTTACAAATCTACTCTGAACATTGAATTAATTTAAAGTTTGATTACACATAAAACTTTAATCAAATTATCAAAGTATAGAAGTGATACATAACAGGGTGCATAGAAGAAATTGATGAAAAAATTAAGTAAGATTGTACTTGATTCTTAAACACGCAACAATAAAAAGACCTAAAAAGGCTAGGATGGAAAGTAAAAATATCTTCCTGTACTAACTACATATTTAAAAATTTTATTTGTAGTCACATAATGATAAAAATTATAGCATTTGGGAATGGTTGCTATAATGAAACTGGTATAACTGACATGAAATGGATGATAGAATAATTCCATGTTCTAAATGAGACCCCTTTTAGGGCATTTATTTTAATAGAAATGAATAACAACATTCAGAAAAGGTCAGTTTTTAATAAAATTTGCTAATGCTTTTGAAATTTGGTAAAGGCCTTTTTTGAACTTCTAACATTCCAAAAATTTAATAAAATCCAATTTTTTTTATTTATATGAACAAAAATCTTACTTTAATTTAAATAATAATTAAAACCAATGTGATTGCATACTTTATAAAGAAATTAAAAATCATTAACAAGTTCTAGTTTTCATAAATAACAGAAACAAATGCACAAAGCTAAAGAAAAGTTAGTTCTGTAATTAGAAGAAAATTGGGCAGGGGGAGGGGGAGAGGAACAGTTGAACATTTTTTGAAAAGTATTTTTTATGCCAGAGCGAAACAATATATTGCAACTGCTTTAAAATTTAACAAAACTCATCAGATAAAAAGAATTTTATTCAATGAACTCTTAAAATTTTTAAAAAAATTTTAATTAAAAGGAAAAAAAAGCACTTTTAAAATCCTATCAAGATTTTAAAAATGGTAAAATAATGTTACTCAATGATTCAAAGAAGAAATAATATTATTTTGAATTTCAATATAATTAAAATCATAACAAATTATGTCCAAAACTATTTCAAATATTACTAAAATTACAGAAAAAAAAAAAAAGATTCATTCAATTAAAATTGGTATTATTGAAAAGCTATTTTTTTAAAACCTTTTAAACAATTTTTGTGCAATATGCTTTGGCCTTAAAATTCTGTTTTATTTTTAAATTAAACTTGCTCTGTCACTCAGCACCTTTATGCATAGAAAAAGAATTTATTGGGGGAAACTTCTTTATAACAGTTATTAAAAAATTATTATGAAATAATAGAATCTAAGACCTAAAAAATAAATTTTTGATTTAAAAAAAAATTCTTTAAAAAATTTAAGAATTAGACCCATTTGTTTTTTCCCCCCCCCCTCTAAAATTGGCGAGATTGGCTCAACAAATGATAATTTTCAAAAGGATAGGGGGCATTTAAGTACGGGAGGACAGAGAAAGAATTCACAATCATTGGAAATTTATGGCTTCAATTAATATCTCTTCATTCTAGATTTTAGAAGAATCAACTAACACAATTACATGGCACAATTAATTACAATTCTATATAGTGCTGTAAAATCCTTTTAATCAATTGTTCAACAGATTGCTCCAAAATGACATATTAATGAGAATGATGATTGAAAGCATAACATCCTATAAAGAAGCTTCACTGTGTTCTTAGAGCAGCTTTTCTCATTTTCAATACATCTTTTTGGTGCATCAAATTCATATTAATATATTCTTATTTTCCACTGATTAGACCATTTTATATACTCTTTTTTAGTAACATATAGAAAGTTAAACAGATACTTATCAGGCATTACTTAAATAAATTTTTCAACATCTATAACACTAAAAATGGAAGCTTAAAATGTTATTCAAATTGTAACAAGTAATTATACAGTAAGTTTTTGTACTGTTCTGTTCAGATAACTATCCAGTATTTCAATACATAACAATGCACATTGTTGAAGGAAAAAGGAAGGGAGGGAGGAAAGGTATCATTAAGCATTACTTTAATGTATATTAGAATTCCTGAATCTATTTCACCCTGGATTCCTTCTTTAAATTTTTCCTTTCCTTTGGTTGGTATACAGCCACTGTTGCATCAAAATATTGAACATAGCACATGCAAGCACACACACGCAAATTTTGATATAGCACAGCTAAAATCACTACCAATATATGGCAATTTATGACAACATATGACAATTTGAATAGATAATACAAATATTTGCATTGGTAAAAAAAGTCAAGATAAAATCTGACATAACAAACAGCACATAGCACAAAACAATTGAAAAGGGGACTGTAGTGAGAAATTGCTGCATCAATTAAGCAGTTTTTAAGCAACCCCCCCAAAGAACAAAATCTTCTTACATTCATGCATATGGAAATGAGCATATTTTTTTAGGCACAGGATGTTTGCTGTTTAAAGAATTGGTATTGGTAAAAATGCTTAAATTTAAATGTGTATTTTTTGGAAATTTTCATATTTACTTTTTCAACACTGAAGAAGCGTAATGTCTTATGTAGATGGGGGAGGGGGAGAAAGAAAGAAAGAACACACACACAAAGAACAATTATACCTAAAAACTAAATTGTTCACAACATTTTTTTTAGTTAATAAATCACTAGTTAATTGTGATGGATAGATAATTTTTTGTAAATGTTGACATTTGTATAGAAGCATATGATGATCAAAAAATTTTGTACTTGATTTTTATGCAACAATAAGCCTTGTTGTTATGGTGGAAAAATTAAAATTCTATTCTTATTTTTTAAATTAAATTTTAATTAAAATTTAGAAAAATCTATTCTTGGTATATTTAAGCAACTTTCTGCCAAATTTCATGCTCCTAATATCAATGGCTGCTCTGTCAATCAGGACAAACCTCTTTATGCACAGGGAAATTTCAATGAAAAAAAAATCTGAATTCTAAAAAATAAAAGTTTTAAAAATCTTTTTTTTTTTTTAAATTTCAAGTACCAGATCTAGCAGAATCTTTTTTATACATAAAAACCAAAATTTGTTATGATTTGTCCAACAAATAAATTTTTTTCAAATGGATGGGAAATAAATAAATACGTAATAATAATAATAAATAAATGACAGAAATCAGGATGAAAAGTCTCAAAATTCAAATTAAAATTTCATCATACAATATACAGATTAAACGTATATTTATCAGGCATAACTAAAACATCTTCACCATCTTTGAATTCCACTGAAGTTTGAAAGTTTTTTGAGTCGCAAAAAGCATGATATAGTATGTATTATGTACTGCTCCTTCAGGATAACCTTCTTAATATTTGAATAAACAACATGGCCAAAGAGAGAGTATGAAAAAATTCATTATGTGTTACACTAATATATGTTAGCACCCCCCCAATTTTTTTTTCATTAAGCACTTTTTATGATGTTATGCACTCTATTGCATGAAGGTACATATTATGATTGCTTATTAAATACTCTCTCACACTGTGTAACATATATTCATAAAAGACAATTCATAATTTTTTTTTTATTTATTTGACCATAATGTTATCAGAAACTAATAGAGATAATCTATTCACTTATAAGGCATGATCAGAATTTTTTTTAATAGGGAGAAAAATGGGTTACTTGCTGATATTTATGGTCCCTAGATTTACTTGGTGATCTTCAAGTTACACCAAGCTCTTCTATATATAATACAAACAATCTTACTGATATACGATGGTTCGTTAGAGATAAAACCCAGGGAATCAATACCCAAAAGAGTAAAGGCGATAGTTTAAACGTTGCTACATTAGAAAAACATTAAATTAGCATTCATAACAGAAAGTAATAAAAATGTAACTCTAAGCAAATGACAATTTCTTTTTAAATATAAAATGAGCAGAAATATTGTAATCTTAATAATCAAAAGTATCAGTATTTTAATGCTAACACCATAAATTTCTTATTATCCTTACCAAATCTGCGATCATCTGAATCATCCATTGATTTATCATCTAAACCACTTCCATATCGTCTAGGTTCATCCATTTTACCACCTCCATCAGAACTGTCACGCCCCCGGAAACTCATTATTAAAACCTAGAAACAAAACACTATTTTTTAAAAAAGCAATTACAAATGCTAGAAAAGATAACTTTGAACAAAACTCTTTTATAAAAAACTAACTATGCACAAAATATGCTTATAAGATAGGATTTTTTTTTTTTTTAATCACAGCAGAAAATGAAATTTTATTTTCAGAAAAACGAATAGTTTTCCACTTTTATATTGCAGAATATAACTCATTTAGTTAAATTAGATTTAAAATCTCTTCAACGTAAATTTTACCCCTGAAGAATCTTATGGAAATCTTACATATAATTGGTAGAAGAAGAAAAAAAAAAAAAGTAAGATTATAAATTTTAAAAGCTTTATAGTAATTAAAAGCTTAATATGTCTTTGAAGACATCATATAAATATTTTTTAAGTGCTCTCGCCATGGAAGAAAAATTAAGATTTTTTTCCTGGGAAGGACATGCAAGAAGCACCAGAAACTCAACTAAAGATAGCACTCAACTAAAAGAAATATAATTTTCACAAGCCTTAAAATAATCAAGTCACAATTTTTGTATTTCTTTTATAAATACATTTATCAATTAATATTTTTGGATAATTAAAAATAAGGAGCAGCTCCCGTATACGGCCTATTGGAGCCATTTTTTTTCGCCAAGAAGTCGCCAATAATGCGTGTTTGTTTAGGATGTTGTGATTCTTACCCGGAAGTTTAGAAGCCACGTTAGGCTTATTTCTAAGACTGACAAAATACACTATATAAGTCCAGGGGTGGCGCTGCCCCCCAACTCCCCTCTTTTTTTAAATGAAAAGATTTATTTAATTATAAATATAATGAAGCATGATGAAATGCTCACTTGCTTTTAACTATGATGAAATGCTCAAAATTAATATTAAATAATGATGACGAAATTATTTTTTGCTCCGATTTTTTAAAATGATTTCTTAATTTTATGCTGAATATGTTCTCATGAAAACATTAATATTTTTTTCAATTTTAAAAGCATAGTTTATAAAAGTTAATAGCTGTATATGTGAGCTGCTCCTTATAAAAATACAGTTTAATTAATAATTTTCTGTCATTTTATTTTTTTAAAAATAAGAATTTGCATATTGATCTCAATTGTTACTTATCAGAGACTTTAATGGAGTACTCCTCCCAAGGAATGTCTCTGATAATTTCCAAGAATTTATTAAAAACATGAACCTTTTTATCTTGACAAGATCTCTCAAAAAGAAACATGGCCAAATAAAATTGGAAATCACCTTGCTGATTATATAGTGGCAAGGTATTTTTGACAATATTCCACAGGCTTTCAACAGTGTTTGTGTGGACAGCCGGAATTCCATTCACTAAATCTGCCTGGCTGAACAAAATGTAAATTGTGGTTAACCTTTAAATGTTCGTATCCTTCCTCACCTAAACTATCATATGCCTTCCAATAATCACTATAAATAATTGAACCTGGTTCAATCCATTGTTTCATGCAAGAGACTAACGTTTAACGTAACGTAACTATTACTGAAAAAGTACTGTTCTTTAATTTCCCCTGTCCTTGTTCCTATTAGAATCTCAAAAGTGAACAAAAATATTTCTTCAATAGTCAACTTGCTGCTGTTGAACCAAGAGCCATACCTGAAACTTACCTGCTTCCCACACAATTTCCGTGACTCACCCCTAATTATACTGTTCCGACAAACAAAGCTATAACCATCCAAAATATCATTTCTAGTTCGCACCTGCATTAAAACATTGCAAATAGTACAATTTGGGGTTTTAATCAAACCCGATTCCTTCAAAAAAGCAAAAAAATTATACCTATCCCGCATCAACTCTGTGACAAAATACCTGGTAGCAACTCCAGAATTTCCAAAAATAGGCCTTACTTTATTGTCTGACATCTTTGAAACCCTAAATCCAAGCCATTTATTCTGCAAAACATTTTGAAATTTTTCAACAACATCCTGAATTTGTACATTAGCAGACGCCATGAGTAAAAATAGAAAAATAAAAATGCCAATACAAATAAAATAGAAAAATACAACCTGGCCACGTGGGAAATGGTGGGAGCTAACAGCCGTCTACTGATACAAATGGATGGAACAGTGTGAAATGAATAAAATTTTAAATTAGAGGTTAAGGTGAAAGGTTACCATAAAGAAGAGTACGTAGGCCGAAGACGGCATCCAGAAATTACCGTTTATCGCCAAATTTCTAGCCAATTTGGCGGAGGCCATATACTGGAGCTGAGCCAAAAATAATTCAAAAGATATACTACAGTACAAACGCAAAACTTCTGCATTAAATTATTTCTAACAAAAATAAAAATATATAGGAGATCCCAACATAATTTAAAATGATACACGATGCAAAATTGTCAACAGTATATTTCAACATCATACTACAATTATAATAAACAAACTAAAAATCAATAAACCACATGTGTCAGAATTCATCCTGTTTATATATAACTTTCAATATATGATCTATTTACACAAACAATTTTTTTTATTAATAATTAGTTGATTATTTGTTAACTATTTCTTTAAAAGTTTTATAGATGCTGTACTAGAATGAATTTTTGCTTTCACTCACATGATAGTACAAATGCAATAACAACAATTATGTCAATATTTTGAATTTCTGATTATTTATGTATTTCATATCTTAAGTAAACAATTTTTATTTTTTCATAAATATCTTATTTATTGTCATTATCATCATGTCATCAATACATACAAATAAAATAACAATGTACAAGGAAGAATATAAATCTTATCATTGATTGTAAAAAATTAACAAAATCCAAAGTAACTATGAAGAATTCATAGCAGTTGACATGTATGAATTGCTTAATATAGGATCAGGAAGTTTGTGCTTAACCTATAAATTACTTTAAAAAATTAAGTAATGTGACTTTATTACTTAAGAGTATGATGTCAATTATTTTGTATGGCAAACTTCCATCAATTTATAAACTAGCCAATTCCATTTTTCAGAAATGCTCTTAGCTTTCTTTGAAAAAGCACTTTTGTTGCCATGGATTTAAAATTATTTAAACTATTCCTCAAAGAAAAAATAGGTGATAATCAGATGGATAATATAAGAAGAATATAATATGTGGATGAATTAACTCTTCCAGTTTTCTCAATGCTTGTTGTACAATATGTGATGAGATATTATCATGGAAGAAGATTGCAACTTTCACAGTACTTGCTTGATGCGATCATTCTGTCACTAATAAAGTAACTTGAAATGAATAGTGCTGCTGGTATCTCAAACAAGCAATAATTTATCAAATTTTAAAGAGTGCAATTCACACTCCACAAATCAGAAGCACAATATAAATAAATAGACAAAATATTTTCCAGACATATTAAAGCTTGGAACAAAAAAGCTGAACTTCATAAAATGTAGAATTGTGTCAAACATAAATATCGAGAAATAAAATAAGTGATTAATTGAATAATAAAATGAACAAATTTATACAAAAAGTGATTTCGAAAATTCTGAAATCTGTCACATCTAGTTTATTTGCACAGATACAACTCTTGCCTCTTTCAGAAATTCAAACACATTCCGTGCTGAAAAAGAAACTTTCTTCATTCAATTTTCAAAATTTTCATAATCAATCAGTCAGCATTCAATGAAATCATTACAGAAGGCACTTTTATCATTCAAGTATAAATGAAGCAAAGCATTTCTTACTAAAGTTCACTCTAATGACATTTATACAAACAAATAAGAACTTTTTCAGTGACAGTTTACAACATACATCTGTAAAAATGAATAAATTTATTTGTTTTATTTTTTACATCAATGCACAATATGGAATAAAAAATTTGATTTCAATGCAAAATATTTATCTCAAATTCCATGAAGCAATAACTAACAATCAAATAGCAATTTATTATTTAAAAAAATAACACATACAAATTATATAAATTGCATCAAATGAAAGAAAAAATATTAATGATCTGATTAAATAAAGTACATTTAAAAGCTTAACAAAAATTAAAAACCTTTCATAATAAAATGTATGAAATATTGGAGAAATGATAAATACTTTAAGAGAAACAAAATTATCCAACAAAAATACTTTGAAACTATACAATTCAGATTTCCTGAATTCTACACAGAGGCAAAATTTCATGTTTTGAAAATCATTTTGTTTTGCTTTCCTAAGACAAGTCAAATTTTAAAACAGAATAAAAATCCAAACAAAACTAATAGTGAAAAGCAGCTTCAAGCCATTTTAATCAACAGGTATGAAATTATTAAAATTTTCCAGACTAATTTTATTTTAAAGTTCACACGAGCCTGCATATCAAATATTCAAAAATAATTTTGTTATGCACATTCCTATCCATTGCATTGATAAGCCTAAGCTTTGAAAGATGGCGAGTGAATTCATAATTCTACGATCGAAAAATGATAAAACAAAAAGAAATGCAATAGACGATGTTAAAGGCATTACTAGAATAATGTAACACAATAGCTAGTTTTAAAATAAAAGTTTTACTTACTTACCTAAATTTAAAAAAATATCCGGCTTTTAGAAAATACGAGCGACAAATTGCCGTTATCCCATGAATATAACAATAACAAACCTGATGAATAAACGATGCCATTTAATTGAATGAAACATTTATTGAAGCCAGTAGATTTACTTAAAGGTAAAAAAAAAATCTAACTATGCAAATACTATAAATATTACAGCTTAAAATAAAATTCAGCACAAAAATATGTAATTCAGTGTATTTTTAAACCAATATTCAGAAGCAAGAATAAAAAATTGTATACTTAAAAAATTTATATTTTAACCTTAACCGTCATATTCAGAGACACCGGGTTTTGTTTGTAAACAAATTTGAATTGAAAACGTGCATATAATAAGATAGCATTTACTTCAAATTGGTTCTTATTTGTTTGATTAAATATGTTTGGTTTTAAAAATGTGAGAAAAGGCGTGAAAGTTAGAGAATCCACATTTGATGCGTTGAAAGAAGATGAGAATTTGCTGAATAATTTTCCAATATATTGTGTAAGTGTTCAAAGAATGTCAACTTATCGGTTATTAAAAAGGGGAACCTATGTCTGTTGGGAATATAATTTTTTAAATTTAGCTGTAATTGCTAAAGCAGGAGAAAACTAATGTATAATGTCCAATTAGGGGCAGTATTGCCTAATGTTTAAGGGCAAAAAAAAAAAAAAAAGAAAGAAAGAAAAGAAATAATGAGCTTTAGAAGCAACATTTTGAACATTAACAGTATCACGTTGTAATATGGATTATTTGGTTTTTGTGGAATATATTTTAATTTTTAGTTCTGATATCAATCAATCATTTCTTATATAAAAAATGTCTTCCACAATTTTTTCAAATGGATAGAATGGACCGCGGTGGCTTCAGAACCAAAGAGTAGATTCGACTCCCGATTTCACCGAAGAACCGTCACAGAAGTGAGTTTGGTGCGTGCCAAATCTGCCATAGTTAAATGACCTCCACCTGAATTGGTGCTGAAATTTGAAGAGGTGTAGCCCTGCTCATCTGACCATAGCTCAGAATTACGAAGTCTATCTCAGAATAGCCCTAGTGCTGCATAAAAAAAATAAATCTTAATATAAATAAACTCATATTGATAGAAATTAGACTACTTTCCACTAAAAGTCTTTTTTGAATCAGGAACTAAAATTTCACCAAATGTATGCAATCTTGTATTAGGATTGAATATGAGCATACTCACAAAATCTATACTTATAGTTATGTGGTAAATTCTATATGATGATGTAATTTTTCTTAAGTGGTAATAAGAAACATTTTGCCTAACTGTGACTAATATTTTTAATGATTTGTATCCTTTAAATTGAAATAGATCCTATCAATATATTATAAATTGTAGTAAACTCAATAGTTTCTTCATTGTTATTTCTAACTACTGTAGAGGAATATAATGAAATATAATTAAAATTTCATCTCTTGCTTTTTTTATTATAAATTTTTAGTATAAAGCTTGTCTATAATAATAGGTATTGGAACTTATGTTGTGATATTTATTAGTAAAACAAGTATAGTGTTGTTTAAAAATGAATCATTAAAGTGCAACTGTAATTTTTTTTTGTCAATATATATTAAATACTGAATGATTTCTTTCGAGAATAAAATAAGGCTCAAGTTGAGTTTCATTGGCAGCCAACAATGTTATGTCCAGTTGCTAGACTTATGTTAATATCAATTTTATTAAATTTTTGCATTTATATTAAAATTATTTATATAGAATTAAAGTGACAGAATAAAGTTGTAATAACTGAAATGATATATTGCATTTTATTAATATAAACTTTTGCTAATAATAATTTTAGACTATTTCTAGAACCAAAATTGATTGTTTATCTATGTAAATAAAAGTGCACATAATATTGAAATTTAAACTACTAAACAGATTTTCTTCAAATTTTGTTCTCTAATATTATGAAGAATAAGGATGGTCTAAATGAAATTTCTGTGATAATGAATTGAATATTTAATTTTTTTTAGTTAAAAAGTTATAGAATCAAAATATTATTGATGTTTTAACTCATTTTATTTGCTTCCAAGTTGCTGTTTACAATGTTTAATTAAACTCTATATAATTTATTCAAAAATTATAATCTACAGAAAAAAAAATTAATTATCCGTTGTCTCTAACAATTTTTTGGTATAATTTTGTATTAATTTTCTAAAAGCTGTAAGATTTAAATCATTTGACACATTTATTCTCTTTTAATTAAAAATGAAGTTGCAGATGCTAAGAAAATTTTGTGTACTGTAACATTTTATATAAAAATATTTCCACATTAAAATGTTATGCATATTTAAAAAAAATCCTTTACTTACATGTACATTGACATAACATAAGACTAATATTAAATATATTTTTACTTTCTTGCATATTATATATCATAGGCAGCTAAAAAATTTTTTATTTGATATATGATAACTTTTGTTTTATTATTATAGGTACTTCAAATTTTGATCACAAATACATAATCACAAGGGTGGGTTTGATGAAAATTTCAATAGTAATTAAAATAGTAAAGTTTTTAGTCATAAAAACATGAAAATATATTTATTTTAAACAATGTTGTATATCAATTATTTATTTATAAGATGAACAATGCATCCCAAAGTATAAATATTAATAAGTTTTTATGTTAGAAACATTATTTGTTTTGCTGAATAATAAACATTTCAGATGAGATTTGTATCATAATTCAATTTTATATAAGATTTTTATACATTATTTTAATCTGAGAAAGAATGAAATTATTTTCTTTACATTTACACTGTACTGTAAAATTTTGTCATGTCTGGATTTTATTTTATTTTACAGCTTCATATTTTTATTCCTGGACCTAGAGTTGTGGATGAAACTTGTACGGAAAAAATAATTTCTCCTGATAATGTATATTTTATCATTAAGCAAGTCATAGTGTCTTCACTTATTAAATCACCATTCTTGGAGCAGTTTGTTAAATGTGGTATGTTTCTGTTAAGAAATGTGATTTAATATATATTTTTTATTGATAACTATTTGATATATAATGTTTTTTTTTATATTTTAGGTTCATTGCAAGCATTTTCTTATAAATCAAAAATTAGACAAGAAAATTTTATAGCATTGTTACCAACAGGTATTTAATACTTATTGTTCTTCCATATACTTTTGTATGTTTTTACATTTAATTATGTGCATGCATTTTAAGTCTTTTAACCCAACTATTTGTTTCTGAAATTATTTTCTAATTTATGTTTTCTTTCAAATAAAGTTTAAACAAACGCCTTCTCCCAGATTATAATAATATTTTAAAATTAATTTTTAGTTTTGCTGGTACTTACGTGTTTTATTTCTATTCTTACACTTCAAGTTATTTAAGCTAACTCTAACTTTTCCCCTTCTGCCTTCCATGGAGGTTAATGTTAGTAACCATACAATATATATATATATATATATATATATATATGCATATTTATACATATGCCAAAGATGCTGTTATAGCCAGTTATTTGTGCAGGTTTTCTCTTTTAAAGTCCCTTAAACATTATTTCTATTTATGTTTTTCAGTTTTGATTCCAAAAAGTCTTTAATTATATGCAATTATTTATGTGTGTATTCATTTCTGTCACATAACTGAAAAATAAGTGCCTGGATTAAAATATAATTAAAAAATTCATATCTTTGAAAATCTAACAAATTTGTAAGGGCAATTATTATACAAGCTATTTCTTTTTGTGTTATTTTTTATCAGTTATTTAGTTTTTAATGAATATTTTTTGAGTAAAAATTATATTTAGAATAATTATACTCAAAAAGTAATTCTAAAAGCATAAATAAGATAACTTTAGAATTTAATTTAAATTATATACTTTTTCTCAGATTTAAGTATTTGCGTACATTCCAGTGTTTCTGCATGTAAAACCCTTTTAATGTAAGAAGCAAAAAAAAAAAAAAAAAAAAAAGTTATTTAAGTTAATTTGTTGAAGTATACAAAAAAAATTATGCTATTGTAATTGAATTCACAGATTTTTGATTTTACTATCCAGTCCTACTTCTGTACTTCAGTTGAGCCTGAATCAAATTTAAAATAGCTCTAATTAAAGAAATAGGGTTATGTAATTAAGGTTAACTTTATTAAAGGTCAGGCTAGTCATTTCTTTTGAAATGTGTACAATTAACATCATAAGATTAAAAGAATTATCCTCTGATTTTAACAATGTTTTTATACCTTATTCATGTAGTGAGTATTTAACTAGAAGATAAATAAAGTTCTGGCAATAATTGGTTATTGCGGATTGTTAATTGTAGAGCATCATCATTGTACCCTTCCTCTTTATCCTATAGACAATGACTACTGTTAAGTAGACTTTAATGCTACTCCTGTTATTAATATTGAATGGAAATTTATAGAAAGAGAATATTGGTTAAGATTTTGCCTTTGTTGTCGTACAACAGTTTGAAATTATAAGGTTCAAACCAAAGTAAATGTAAAACTCAAAAAAAAAAAAAAAAAAACTTTTCGTCTTATAAATTTAAAAGAAGTAATAGTGATATGCAAAAAGAAAAATTTTTTATATTCGAAAAGATTTTAAGGTGTAAATTTTTGAAAAATCATTATTATTAATTTATGACATTGTTTGAAGTATTTTTTTTTTATCTTCTTATATTTTGCAGGAAAGCTTATTCTTTATTTGAAACAAAATTTTGCCCAGAATCTACTAATAAAAAGAGAGCCTTATCGTGGAGCAAAGAAGTCTAGTAAAAGACAAAGGCTTGACTTTCAGAGTAGGTTTTAAATTATTTACTTTTTTTTAGTGAAAAATATAACATTTTTACTTACACATTGTTTGATGAATAATTTCTTTGTATGACATTTTTTAACTTCAATTAATTTATTTCCTCTTTCATTTTCTACGTGCATTTAAAAATTTTCCCATTTTTTAAATTT
>JAPMOR010088481.1:40324-51402 GCA_026543865.1 Argiope aurantia | reverse complement strand
ATCTTGAAAATTAATTAAATTGAAATTAGAGTTAAAATATCATTACACACACACACACACACACACACACACACACACACACACACACATATATATATATATATATATAAAGTTGCATGAACATTTCCATTTTTATATTCTATTATAAAAATAATAAAAGAATTGCAGACGAATGCAGCTGAAGTTTTATTAAACTTCCCATTAGGGAAAAGGACTACCGTGCCACTACGCTAGTAACCATACTCTATCCACTATACACAAAATCGTTTTCAAATTGGAGATGTTCTTCTTAATTATAATTAAAGTTTTCATTCCAATTATTCAGTTTATTAAGTATAGTTATATTAAGGTCCCATTTTAAAGCAACACTAAGGCTAATTTGGGCAAACGTCGTAATTTTAAACCACGATCAGATGACGAGGATGACCCTTTTTCCAATTATTAAGATTTTTAAAGCAGGAACAATAAGACATGTACAATTTCTCAGTAAGGAAATACTTAGATTGTTATAAAAAATATAATTAACATTAGTCTTGAAAAATGAAATTAGAAAATTATTAGTAGAAAAGTGAAATTTTCCCATGTAATATATATAAGTAGAGTCACCAGGAGGAAAAAAAGCAGCCACTCAGCTTTATTCTGCTCTCTTTCATCGTGCAATCTCAAAAAAGGTGTCATTCAAAGGTAATTAACGTATTCTTTAAGATATTTGAAATAAAAATTTCATGAGGGACCGTCTACATATTGAAATTAAAAAAAGCTTCAGAATTTCTATTTGCAATAATAATTTTTCTTATCAAATTTCAAAACTACATCAAAAGTTTTTTTTCTGAAATCACATTTAATTAATCTAAGTCTAATTGTTTCAAAATTATAAGCTGACAAAATGTAACCCTACAATGTTAAAATAAAATTTTGTGCTTTTATTCATATATTAGAAGACAATATAGTTTTGGAACTTAATTTTTTTGTTATAGAAATATAAAGTATTCTACGCCTTTTGTCTTCATATTTATCGTTAAAAAATGAATTTAATATGTAAGAAATTGCAAAATTAGAATTCAAAAATTTTTTAATGGCAAGCAGTACATTTAAATTTGCGCATAAATCGAAAGATAAGTTTATTTTATAGGAGCATGCAAAAATTCAGCTGATTCATTTTTTAGTTATATCAATTTTTCTGTATTTTTTTTAAAACAGTATACTTAGGGCTTCTTGAATAAATCTCAAAATGTCGATAGCATTTCATTTGGGATTCAAATACAACTGATCATACATTTCGTAAATTAAATATCATTTATAATGTAAGATCAAATAAAAAAAGATATTTCATCAGAGGTAAAAAAAATAAATAAATATGAAGTTAAAATAATGCTTTCCTGACATGATATATTATTATTAATAGTCGTTGCTTTTAAGTATAGAGGAGAGTTTCTGTTATTGTGGCAAGCTAGAAATTTTACTCATCGGTTCCTATAATGCCATTTATAGAATATAAGAACTTACTGAAAAATCGGAATTTTATTTCCCTATAAATAATCTGTATTATTTATTTTTTAAGGTTTCGAGAAATATCTTTAATTGTTTTCAAGATTTGAGTTTCAAATACTCCAATAATCTTAGAACTGCGGTCTTCAGTGTGAGACTATACATTTCCCGCTATTCGTAATTCCCATTTAATTATTGACGCAATATTTCAAGAAGAATAAACTAATAGCATATAATGAATATTTAAGAAGTAATAATTAACTGAGATGAAGTTTTTTCTCTGATTTTCTGGGAAATTCCTTTCTGATTATTGCAATTATGTTAATCTCCTCCTCATTTCCAAGCATTTCCATAAGCTAAATATGATTTCTGAATACATCGAACCAAATGAAATACAACTAATAATTAATTTTAATTACTTTTGTATCTAAAAGACCTTCAGTGTTGCAAAATCAAATATAATTAAAATGAATTGGTAATAAAAAAACCAGTCTCATAAACAAACAAATGTAAACTACCTGTTAAACGTTTTAAGGAGACAGTGGACTATATTAGACACTTTTCTGAATTATTCAGTTAGGGTTATGAATTTTTTTATGCATATGTATTAAAATATAAAAACGTCACATTTCTTAAAAATATTTTTAAACGAAATATATTACTTTTTTAAATTTAAAAGATATATAAAGTTTAAAAATTTTAAAATATTCCCGGCGACTTAATTTTTAATTTTTTCTGCTATTTAATATCCAATATAAATTTATTTAGAACAACATTACATATTATTTCGTAATTCTAATTAAATGCTAATTTTTCAGAAATTTTTTATGCACACTTGCTGAATTTTCATAGGAATTTTATGTTTTTCTGAACTAAAACTGACTTTTAACGAGCTAAATGAAACTTGAAACATGAATATCCTATTTTCTTTTAATGCTTGCTCGAAATTTTTAGTATCAATTTCATTTAATTTCTTTCAAAAAGTAAGACACCTGGAAGAGGTCCACCACCAATTCAAAGATATTTAAATCTAATTACAATATCATTTTGAGAAAAGTCATAAAGATGTACTTTTTTTTTCTTCATAACCTTTCAAATATTTATTTGAACAATACAATTTGTAACATTATTTTAGTTGAATATAAATATATATTTTGGTGATGAAATGACAAAAAGGAAATTGAACGTTTTCGTCCATTTCTGCTTCTTTCAAAGTCCCCTTAAACATTTTCGAGCAGAATGCTCTTATTTCTTCTCGCTTCCTTTGGTAAGATTTTGATATACTCTCCTACGACTTTACTCGTATTCTTTAGTCGTTTCAGCTTCCAAAATGATTCTTCAGGAAAATAGTTCGAAGGTGTTAAGTGATGACGTCAGCGCGCCGAATATCGACTCCGAAGTTCGTGGAAAACGCTTCTGCCTGAGGGCTCTTGTATTCACGGTTCTTCGCCTACGCGAGAGAGGAAGAGTTCAATGAAATGTCCGGAAATAACCTCATGGCAGAAAACACAATTTCAGAGCATATCTTGAAATAATTTTTGAAGTTCATTCAGTAATTATCAACTGAAAAAAGCAGTCCACTTTTAGCGCGTTTTGTTTGTGTAAAATTTATTTTATATCCAGACGTTGTTTGAGATATTCAAAATATTCACTTTCTGTCGGAAACTGCTTTACGCAACATTTTTCAGCTAATTTGTAATTACCTGGAAAACAGCTCGGAGCTCTTTGATTTTAAAATAATATGCATATTAGAATGCGATGGTACTACTAAATATTAGAGTTTAATTCTAAGATTATTTTCATTACGGTGCTCTTCTGATAGGATAAACACCAAGTTCCACATAAAGAATTCAACTTTTTGCATGATAGTTTTTTTATTGTTATTTTCTTTTACAAAGATATCCAACGAAAAAATATTTTAATAACCAGAAATCCGAATACAAGATTTTGACGAATCTCTATGGGACAGTTTTCCCCGAATCTGAAGACATATTTTTATATTTATATCTGTCTGTAATATCGACGAGTCGAAAATTCTTTGAACTAGTAGAATAAAATTTGGTACAACTTCCATACTCCATATATTTATCAAATTTTGTACGAAATTACTTCTGAGAAAGTCAGGTTGTCCTGATTTAAATTAAAGCGATATTTACAATACGAAGAGAACTATATTCGTAAAATTCGGTGCTTAAAGTTAACAACTAAAGTGTAGACAATTCTTGAATTTGAAATTATTGCGAGTTATTGATGCCTTATTTAAAAACTTATTATTAATACTTTATTTAATGCCTTATTATTAATACTTTTTTATGCCTTAGTATTAATATTTTATTCAAATCATATCTAAAATATATTCTTTTCAATCTATAAATTTGAAATTTAATGGGAACTCTTTACTTGACCCTGCATTTTATATTATATATTTGGAATTTGGTTAGAAATTCAATATTTTAGTAAAACCAGTCTATTAATAAGGCAAATAATTAAAAGAAGTTATGGAATGGAGAAACAATAAAAAATGTATTTTCAAGTTACAATTATCTTCTCGAAACATGAAAAATATTAACTTACCCTTTTTTCTCATAAATAAAACCTTATTCTTAATTCTTTTATTAAACGATTAGCTATTTGTCACTGTATTGCGATTATCCATTTAGTAATTTCAGCAAACTATATGCTATCACAGCAAATTAAATTACTATTTTCAATTGTACTTTCAAATATACAAAGGAAAATCTCTCTACTTATGGTTCTCTACTTATGAAAATATAAAAAAATCGATCCAACCATTCTGGATGTCCGTCGTATCAAGGGTTTCTATTTTATTATAAACTCTTCTAGGAAACAGGACAGTTAAGAGCAATCCACCATTGATAATGTACTTAGATGTAATAAAATTTCATGTGAAATAAAACATTCCGAAATCGGTTCTAAGGTTATGGTTGTTGCTTTTCTCCATAGAAAATGCTCGTTGAATTAGGGATTTTTAAAATTCTGTTGAAAATGGAGGTTGAGGGAGAACAGATGACCATAGATAAGCTATTTAGATGACATGAACTTTCATGAGGATTTTAAAGTGGTGTAATGCGATCTGTAGCTTAGACTGGAAGCGTGCTTTATTTATTTTCTTTAAAATTTAAATGTAATGTATTCTTTAAATTTTAAATGTATTTGTAATGAAGTGATGCTACTTTCCTTTTAGATACCAAGATACGAATGTTTAAATGCTTCATGTGACATGAATCTAAGACTCATAAAGCAGACATTGTTCATTCTAAATAATCAAGTCTAAAGAGAAAAAGCATAGAAAGGAAATTGAAGCAAATACCGTAATTATCTTTAATAATTTGAAATATTTGTATTGTTTTCTTTTAATAATATTGAAATAATAGTATTGAAAGCAAGACAATAGTTTGCCAACCTTCCTATTATAAACTAATAGCCCTAAGGGTTTTTCTCATTTGATACATCTCTTTTCTTAACAGTACCTCTTAGATAAATATTAAATAATTAAATAATTTCCAATATAATTTTGGAGGAAATGAAGAAAATTCCGCCAAACACGACTTTTCTTAAGAGCAAAGGAAGTAGTATTCTAAATTTAGAAGAAGGTGTAATTAACGAAATTTTAATTCTTAGTGGAAATTTAGTTTGAAAGACATCTTATGCGAACATTTATTGAACAAATCTAAAAATTTCAGAGAACAAAATTGAAAATTATAAAAACTATCATTATTTTCAAAATAAATTCTTGTTGCAAAGAAATTTTTTTTAAAAAATTTTCATTACATTTTATATTTCATCATTAACAACAAATAATTTAAAACAGTATTAAATAACTATGAAACAGGATTTCTAATATCAAAACATAGTTTATCAAAAGAAGGATCCGAAACTTATATGAATTCATTTAGTCGCATACGCGCAAAACTTCCGGCAATGCATCTACGGATTAAGCTTATGTTAATTCATTTGACGATAAATAAAATTATTAATTATAAATAACCGATTTAATCCCAAGATATTAAATACAATCCACACAATGTTCTTTAATTATTAAAAAAGTTTATAAAGTATTAAAATACTTTTGAAACCAATGGACTTAGAAAAATAAAATTCGAAATAAAAGCATAATCATTGCTGCAAGTTTGCAATCCAGCAAAAAAATATAGAATTGATAAGAAAAATTTTGAAAGTATCAATGACTTTTTTATGAAGTTGACACAGTTTTATTTCTTAATTCTTAGTAGCATAAAGTTTTAGGACTCTACAGAGAACACTTTAGTTTGAAACTACATTCAATACGATGGAATTAATCATAACGCTCTACTTCCCTTTGAATATATAATTAGAATTAGTACAATTTAGTCATTAAAACTAAAACATTTACAAAAAATTTGACACTAAATTTAAATAAATTTATTTCCACAATCATGAAATAAGGAAAACTTCATTGAAAAATGTTTCACTTTATGGAATTCTAGAAAAAAGATGTAAGAAACAATATTTTGCCAACCAATAGATAAAAAATTACACATATTGAATATTTAAATTATATAAATTTTACAGTTTTAAAATATCAAAAAATTAATAGTTATTAAAAATGAAAATTTTCCTTTTATTAAAAGAAATAAATTGAACATAATATACTTTCAGTTATTTTCATACCTGTTCTATATTGATAGTCACACTAAATAGAAATTGGAATTTTGACAAATACACGAAACATGGCAAATACAAAGAAAACTCAAAATTAATGGGAAAAGTTTCTTTCGTCAGAAATTTTATTTTATATTATGAATCATATTTACAATCAGTAAACCACTTTATTAGCTATTTCCCATGTTTTTATGTGAAAAAAATATTTTAGAAATAAATTTAAGCTAAGAAATTAATAATTAAATTAATCAATTGAAATAAAAAAATTACATTTAAAGACTTTGATATGTAAGTTTTTAAGGCATTTCGGTATTTGATTCACATGTTTTTATTTTATCGATAAACATTAAAAATCTGCATAAATAAGAAAACGGCAGTCTTATTAATCGATTATAATTCTTAAATTTTGTAAATTCAGCCTCCTTAAGCATTTTAATTTTACAAGGTTCATTCCGTTTACAGTCTTTTTCATGAACTTATAAATTTTGGAGCGAATGTAAATCTGTAAACATCTATGACAATAATATACTTGATTATTACCAATTTCAGTTCTTAATAATATACACATATTATTAATAAAAAATAATGGTCATTTTTATTTTCTTTTGTACTAAGCAATTTTACACGGATTTTTTTTGAGGTTTTATTTTCATAATATACAATAATTTCCCCTCCTTCGTAACTATATATATTAACAGATTTATTATTAAGTTTTTCAAACTGTTTAATTTTATCTAAAAGAACAAAACAAATCAATTCCTTTGAAATTTAATTCACTTTCATATTTCTTATAGCTTTTTATAATTTGAGATTCTTTCACAACTTTTGCTTACTGGATAAATTTCAGATAAAATAGACATAAAACATTTATTATTGTTATTTTTTACACTGAAAATTGATTTTTTAAGTCTTTTAGGTAAATATGTGTAACTCGATCCTTTTTATTTATTTATTTATAATTCCAGTACTTTAATTCTATCTAGACTCCATTTGGAAACTTTTGCTTCAAATTCATTTACTTCTTTTAATAATTTTTGAGCAGCATTATAATAAAATTCAATTTCAAAAATCAATCAAATCAAAATCAATTATATTTACTTCACTATAACACGGTTTTTTGTTTTAAATGTATTTTTTTGAGTTTCACTATTCTCTGTCGCATAATCACAAATAAATTTTAAATTCACCTTTAAATCCTTTTTTGTATCAGAAATTTCTGTTATTGAATCTTTACTAATTCTTCTCTTTTCATATAAAAACTCAGCAAAATCCTTGGCATCGTCAATATTCATAATACGATATATTTTTAATCTATTCTTAAAACCTGAATTTACTTCTATGACTTTTTCACTATCCACTAAAATTGCATTTCTGTGTTTTAAACATCATAAATGTTGATTTTTATAAGTTCTTTTTGTAATATCCTCCACATTTCTCACATTTAATTTGAGGTATTCTAGATTTTTTTTGCTTTCAAAAATAAATCGTTATCGAAAAGGAAACAAATCCAAAATTTGTTTTCCTTGAACTGGATCTGTGATAGACTACATGAGATCAGGTTTTTTCAGATTCTCAAGTACTTGAAAACTATGATTTTTACAATAATCTAATTGTTATCTTTGTATTTTCGATCTTAGATATTTCTCTTCAGTGTTTTCTTTATTAAGTAATGCAATTTTAAGTTTTAATTATCTTACATTATTTTTTATATAAGATGGTTAATAACCTTCACCACAAATCTTACATTCATCTTGAGGTTTAGTGAAAAAATTATTTTGAAATTTAAATACTGAAATGATTTTTCTTTCATCTGATCTATCACAAAATTAACGAGACCATTTTTCTTAATCTCCAATATTATGCACTTTACAATGCCCCCATATTTGTTTCACAGTCTTAAAACATTTATTACAATTTTTTTAATAGTTAATGTAGTGAGCCTTTCTAAGATGTATGGTTGATATGATAATTAGTTTTTAAATGTCTTCTTTATGAGCATAAGTTTTTCCACATTAGCAGTATTTTTTTTAATATTTGATTTTAGAATCATAATCTTTATAATGAGAGTGATAATAAATTTTAGAATTCTTTCTGCTAAGAATATATAAATCGCTTATAGGCTAAGAAAGTAAGCAAAATGTGAATGTTTTAGGAGGTAGCTCCATTTATTACATTATATTTTTAAGGTATTTGTCTATTTCTACATATATCTTCTGCATAGCCGAAATAACATATTATAGGTCATATTTCAGCACTAACACCATTTGTAAAATTCATTTTTTAATGAATTAAATCAATTTAATAACTTTTTCCTCTGTAAAAAAATGGGAATTCCTAGGAAAAATGTTTCCTGTGAACAAATGAAAGATAATTACAATTATGGTTTATTTGGAGATTAAAGATAATTACCCTTATGGTTTATTTGGAGATCAAAGATAATTTCAATTATGGTTTATTTGGAGATTTTAAGCTCAGTATAAATAAAAATATAGGATATTTTAATGCAAGTAAGCTGTACAAAAATGGTGGTAAGAGATTTAAAAATTGGATTAGAAATGAAAACTCTAAATCATTATTAGATATTTATAAAGAAAAAAAAGTGAGGACTCAGATGTGAACCATCACTATCTATTTACAATTAAAGGAAATATAGATGAAATTCATAACCAAATCATTTCAGATTCATATGTTAGGAAACATTTAATTATTATATTGCTATTTGGTTTTCAATTTATTTTTATGATAAAGTTTATAATATAATAGCAAATTTTTAGATTTACAAATATAATAAAGAATACAAAATTATAAGGATAAATTAGTTGGGAAAAGTAAATAAAATAGAAAATGAAAGAAAAGAGATAAGGTATGAAAACAAAAAAATTAAACGGGTAGAAGAAGACATAGTCCCAAGGACAATAAATACTAAAAATATTAGTAAATTGACTCTAATTAAGAAAATAAATTATGAAGCAAAATCAGGAAGAAAATGAGGACTCCAAGAATGAATTACCATAATAATTTGAAAAGACTAAAGGGAAAATATACAAATTTAGAGATTGTATATGAACTGAAATATGACCCAAACTTTAAAAATTTATTTAATCGTAGCAAAGAAGAACGAGAGTTTATAGGTATACATTAGGTTGGAAATAAAGTGCTAAATGATTACACAGAAGAAGAAATTATAAATGATATTAGAGATAGATAATAGGTAGATAATAGATTAGATAATAGCTAAATCCAAATTCTGGGAATCTGAGTTGATTCGTGGATCCATCAGTCTTTTATTATATTTAATTATTTCTTTTTCAATAAAAATACTCTTATTTCATAAGTGATTGGATTTTTTTTCAATACTTCAGAAATTACAAATATTCATTCAGTAAATGTAGATTTATATCTACTCATAACTAGATTTCACTCATTCACCGATTTTTTATTGGGGTCGTGGTGGCCTGGTGGTTCGAGACCCGATTCCACCGAAGAACCGCCGTGTAAGGGGGTCTGTTGCACGTTAAATCCGCTTTGACCAAACGTCCTCCTGCTGGTGTGGAGAGGGGGGTGCCAGCTCAGGTGTCGTCTTCGTCATCTGACCGCGGTTCAAAAGTACGAGGTCCGTCCCAAAATAGCCATAGTGTTGCTTTAAAAAGGACGTTAATATAACCAAACCAAACCGATTTTTTATTTTGCTTTTCTTATCACTTTTGCTTTGTATAAATTGATAAACTAATGATTCATTTTCTTCTTTACTCGCCTCTATTAGAGTCATTTTCATAGATCTATGATATGAATTATTACAGTTTTTTTAGTAATTTTAGCAATATATCTAGATATCTTTTTCTATTATTATTAACTACAATATATTTTTTAAATTTAGTATTGATTCTGTGATTAAACCATTCAAAAACAGAACATTTAATTTCAACATTTTCGGTTGTAAACCAATGTACAGTATTATCTTTAAATAATTTTTAAGTATGTTTGTTTATAAATTCTATTCCTTGAGACTTTTCAGGAATAATTTCCTTAATTATCTTTTTAAACGCTTCAGTCACTTCCTCGCCAATTTTTCTTCCAATTGGTATATCCCAAGCATATTTACTAAATATATCAATGACTGTTAAAAATAATTAACACCATCTACTAATACTGCGATAACATTTACTAAAGTATTTGATTTACTAATGGTAGTAGATGGCAAATATACAAACTGTCTCAGACTTCTAAGATCATTTTTAAAAAATCTGATTTTTTCAAGAAATTAAGTATGTTTATATCTCATGAAAAATCTGATATTTAAAAAAATATGTAAATATTCTATTAAAGATCTAGTTTTTTTTAAGAAATTAAATATATTTATATCATATTAAAATTCTGATTTTTTTCAAGAAATTAATTATATTCAAAACAATTTATTTTTTTAATAAACATTATTAAATGAAATGAATTAATTAACATTTTGAGTAAAAACGCGTCAAACATACAAATTGTGTATTTATGGAGTAAGGTATTATGTTTTAACATTAAAGAATAATTGATAACCAAATAACATATTCCAACATTTATGTCGAACTCGTGAGAGTGCTGGAGTAAGGCGAGTCTACTGTACTAAAGAATTGAGGTTGAGATATAACCTTCTCCTCTGAACCTCGCCAAAATAATTTTCAAGCCAATCGTTGATCACTGATAGCAATCAAATTACGCCAAATATTTTCACATTCACACACTAAATTTTCTCTTGGGGTGATCAGAAAAAACAAATTAGAGATGCAATCAGAATCACAACAGGTAGAGCCCGATTTTTAAATTAGCTATTTCTGGAAATTTAGCATTTATTTTAAAGACAGATAAAAAGAATAATGAAAAGATCTTCTTCTGAAATATTTTAACTTAGAAACACAGCATATAATGGAAAAGAAAGATGTAAA